>CAEFZX010012791.1:0-15387 GCA_903066825.1 Alfaro cultratus | reverse complement strand
AAAAGGACTATATTAACTATGGATTTACGGTCACACACAAAAATGGACAGGAGTGCCCTAAATGTGTGCTATGCCTCGAAATTCTTTCAAACGAGTGCTTAAAACCGTCCAAACTTAAATGGCATTTACAACAGAAACATCCAGCGGAGGCGGAAAAGTCAGTGGAATATTTTTAATAATTGTGACTTCATCTTTACAAAATAAATGTGTTTTTATTTAGATGATTTGTTCACTCATTTTTTAATTCTGTCGCTGTAGCTTACACATGAGTGTTTACGCATGTTTCATATGAGGGGGGGCCTCAGCTGAAAATGTACTGGCGTAGGGGGGCCTTGGCATGGTAAAGTTTGGGAACCCCTGCTTTAGATAATTAGTGAGTTTGTTATAGATATATGTTAAGTACATTTTATGATTAGTGATTATGATCATTTACATGATTAGTGACTTATAGTTGCATGTTGTTAAGCATAACTTAAATCATTAGGGACTTATTTATAGTTGTATGTTGTTGAGTGTAATTTACATAATTAGTGACTTATGTAGTTACATATTAATTATCATTTTTGAGATTAGTGACTTATTTAGTTGTATGTTTGGTATAATTTACATAATAATTTACATTTAAGTGCAAATCTGATTTTATTGGGGAAGCAGTATTTTCATGTAAACCATGTTCAACAAGATCTGGATTGGTCTTTTGTCGCTATCCTGCCTTCTGTTGTTTTCTGTTGCTGGGACCCAGACATCTGTTGCCATTGACAGCTGTCGCAGTTGCTTGTTCAATAAAAACTGAACACGAAATCTCCGGCAAAGACATCTGAGCCTCCGTTATGGTTGCAGAAGTGTTCACTACGCATTATTAACCGTAACGGCTACACTGCTAATCCTAAACTCAACCTAAACTTAGTCCTAAACCTAACCCCAAGTCCAAAAGCAGAACTTCTTTTAATGAGGCTGGAGCTTTGGGCCTCACATCGTAATATTTATTGGAATTATGTGCCTTGCTTTGTAAGAAATACTAAAACGCACACATTCAGCTAATTAAACATCTGGTGCTGTTCGGCCTGGCTGATCAGAGATTAATTGTTGTTATAAAAGACTAGGACGTTTGTCTCCATGCTCTTTTCCTTTGTTACATCTGTCACACACAAACGACGTGGTGAAATGACTTCTTCTACATTTGTGTTATTAGTGTTAATTTGGTTAATTTGGGGTAATCTCGAGGCGTCACCTTCTTCTGGGGTTAAGACGTATTTAAGCACATCCAACGCACCATCGGTTACACTGGATAATTAGGCAGATATCTGTAATTAAACACCACCATCAGAGCATTCTGTAGCTGCTTTAGTTTAATGCCTTTCATGTAAAACAATAGAATCTAAAAATATTACCCTGATTGTCAAGTTACAACCAAAAACTGCAGTATCTTTAATGGACTTTTATGTATTAAATCAACACAAAGTGATGTCTATTTGTTTAGAGAAAGGGGATTTATTGATGCTCTAATTATTTTTTTTTGTAATGAAAAGCCCAACAAGTTTGGAGTGAATATGTATTGTTGACAATGTATCCGTTGTCAACACTTTGTACTTTGTACAGCCTTTAAGAGTATGTACAAGTGCAAGTAGGTAGAGTGGTTTTGGCAGTCAGTTTTCAGTTTTACCACCCATAATCAATTTGACTTATGTCAGGCTTTGACTGGGCCATTTAAACCCATTACTATGCTGAAATCTAAACTGTTCCATTGTGGCTCTGGGTGGATCTTTATGGTAATTTTTCTGCTGCAAATCTTTCCCACAGTATGATGTTTTGTTGGAGAGAATTTGGTAAGGCTGATTGATGTGCAGCGTTAGCTTTTCCACACAAGTAGTGAATTGAATGTGTGTCAGAAAGTTCACTTGGAATCTCCAGACGACTTTTTTCTACCGTGTCCTCTGCTGGGAACTGGAAATGACCACTGATACTTTGTTTCAATGTTCCGCTCTTTCTAAGTTACACTGGATAATAAAATATTCATACATTTATTTCTCCCTCTGGTGGTTTCCTTGAAACGTATCAGTAACTGTAATGCAGCGTTCCGGTTACCTGGAGAGGGGGGACTCTGAGCTGGGTTTGACATCAGAGCAGAGACAACATAGTCTAGTTAAAAACATGACGACACCCATAAACATTGTTTGCAATAGTTTTTACAAACATCATCTTAAGCGTTATTTCCATAAGCAAGCATCATTTTCAATTTGTTCCGTTTAGAACTGCAGTTGCTACATGTAACATTGATTTTACACAGACTTTTGTGTGTGTGTCCTGTAAAATAAACACATCCGTGCAACATCTTACTGTTGTTGCACGGAGCAGCCATATTGAAACGCTAAGTCTGCGTTACAATTGTTAACTGGGGGTAATCAGAGTTAGTCCCAGTCGGTGGAATTTCCCAGTTCCAAGTACAACTGGAACTCAGCATATAACAAGGGCACTTTAAGATGTCCGAAAACGTCCACGTGACAGGCTGATATTGATCTTAATACATTGGCTTGGATGAGAATATGGGTTATGACAAAATAATAATTGCCCTTGTATTAGCTTGCAGTTAGCATGTAACAAGCTAGTATGCGGCATTAGTTATTCAGTACCATGTTTTGTATATGTCAGTTTTATGATGGCCAAAGTGTAGGTAATGTTCAGAGGCCATTCTTCAATAAATTAGTATTCAAAGAGTGAAAAATAACTGTTTATTGGAGCATCATCTTGATGGTGAAAACTATACAACTTTGAGTGAGTACAGCGGATTCAGCATCAACGTTTTTGACACGCTTCCATAGATACCTGGATTTGTGGTGTACAAGTAGTAGTTGTCCTGTCAACAGATTCTCTCAATGGAGCAACTGATATCTGCAGCTCCTGCAAAGTTACCATGGGCCTTTTGCCCGCTTTTCTGACTGGAGCTCTCCTTTCCTAGAATGTCACGTTAGATCTCCGTGATTCGGTACTTTCTCACCTGCGTCATAGTCTTCCCATTTTCTGAACAATGAACTGAACAGTATCTTTTGGGATTCCTAAAGCTTAGAATATAGATTTTTATTTAGTTTTGTTTTTTTTGTTTTTAACCTAACCCTGCTTTACATTTCTCCACAACTTCATCCCCGACTTGTCTGCTGTTCACTGGTCTTCATCGTCAACAGCTGGATTTGTACTTCTGTGCACCACACATATGGAACAGAAAACTGCAAGACAAACAAAAAATGTGTTTCTTTAAATCAAGACGAAAATGCCACCAGTTTAGTTGCCTGGTCAGTTATAACTGGGATATTGATCAACATATTGGATTTGTATTTGCTTCATGATTTTCATGATGGCATTTTACAAAATGCAATGTTTATTGCTTGTTCCACAAATGATGTTTTTATGATATGAAGCACTTTGAGCTGCCTTGTTGCTGAAATGTGCTATACAAATAAACTTGACTTGACTATACTGATATTGAATTGTTCATAAGAGTACTCTATATACAAATTAGGGGATCTCTAATTACATGAAAAAAAACAAACAAAACAAACAAACAAAAAAAAAAACAACAGGCACTGAAGAAGTTGGATGTAGAAAAGTTATTAAATAAATTATAAGACTGCAAAACTTCTTCACATCTTTCCTCTGGTGCACATCAAGGTAAATGCATTCTGAACAGAAGACAATCAGTTTACTATTCGACAGCTAACAGACCTTAATGCTTTAATAAAGCAGTGCTGAACATGAAGTTTTACACGTCAGCTACTACTGTGAAGGAATAACTAGTTTTATGGGTGAAACTTAATCTCCCTATAAATTGCTTTTTTACAGCCCCTACTGCAGTTATAATGACAGTTCTCACAGAACATGAACTGCACCTCTGTCTGGGCGTTGCTTTCTGCTCCTGACTTTATGTGCAAATCGTTATCGTTACCTCTGTGTGGATGTTTGGGCCTCAGTCTGCATTTGCAGAGGAAGTAATAAACAATAAATGCATTCATTTTACATGAATATTTGACTTAATAAAGTCCATGCCTTCTTTTTCTGTGGCAAAACTTTACTTGTTTCTGTGCAAGAAACCTAGAATCCCTGAGGCGTCATTTTTACCTCTTGCTTTTTCAGCTTTCTTAAAATTTAACTTCTCAGGGTGTCAAACTTCCTGAAATGTTCTGAAATGACTCTGATCAACACCGATGATCATTTTTACTCCCTTGCAAACAGTAAAATCCAGTCACAAACATAACCAGCTGCATCAACTTGGAAAACAGGCGGTAAGTTATGAACTGTCTATGTATCAGCCAAACTTTAGTAAACTTGAAAGAATCTGAAGAGAATAACAGCAATGATTCATCTGTAACAGGACTGGTTTAAAGCTGAGCTATTATGCCTTCTTGAACAGGGAGGATAGGTTGTATTAAATGTGTTCACTATGCCTTTTGCACAAAATCATTCAGTGTCTCACTTCTTTAAGAAAGAGCTTTTCTTAGTGTCTCTGTCAATTAAAATCTACATAAGCTGCTGGCCACGCCCCCAAACTCAACGTTTACACTCACTTGAAAATGGCTGCAAACAGATGCGCAATTATATAACCGTACATGTCGAAAAGCATTACGAGAGCCTCCTGCACAACCAACAAGAATGCAGCAAGTGGTTTCTGGATGGTAAATCAACAACAAAATGCTTCTTGTTTTTTCCAGTAACCATCGTATAGCACATACAGAGGTAAAACCAGTTGACCAAACATTCTGGAGCTCACCTTAGGTTGCTAGGTAACAAGCAGCGTCTGCTGATTTGTCTTCAGGGGGTTTATGAAACAGCTAACTTTCCAGACACCAAAACATTAACAGCTGTTAGCAGAAGAAAGGGAGAGCAAACCTCCTCTTTCTCCTGAACATGTCCAAGTTTTCATTGTTTTTACCCAGCAGGGTGATTAAAGACACTTTATATAATGTAAAACAAAATAACAAATGTCACTGTCAGTCAGTTGCTTTATTACTTTTAAAATTAAATTTACTTGATTAATTGTCAGAATAATTGATAGATTACTTGACTACACACAATGAGTGAAGTGTGTCACCCTGCATGAGTACAATAGTTTCTGTTTGTAGAACCAAACCACTGAGTGTTTCATTCAATAGGAAAACTGTCATAAAGATTTTATTAGTCTTTCAGTTAGAAATCAATACAGATGTTATGAAGCTTCCGTCATTACTGAAATAAATCTCCCTAAATACTAACAACATTCAAATCCAGACCATTTACTGTTCTGCTTTTTTGAGTGTCATTTATGTGTGAATGTTGTGAGTGTTACGAGTATTTTTCTTTTAAAGATATAAAGCAAATGCCCACAGATATTTTTCTTCTTCCTGCTATTTCTTGCCAAGTGTTATTCCGGTCTTAAATTTATAAAATCTCTAAACATTAGGCCGCTTTGTGCTCAGATGACTTATGGGTAAAATCCTCCCCCCCGGTAGTTCTGGTTAGAATGCTACTGTTTTTGTTTTTTGCACTAAGCCTAAAATACTTTGTCTCTGGGCTTTAATAGTGCCTCAGTGCTTAGTTGCTCCCACCTACTCTCTGCTACATTATTTAGGACAGAGCTCTGCAGTGACTTTTCCTGTTTGTTTGGCTTCTTCCTCTGCACCATTACAGCTAAGCCTCGATCACTTCCATGACAGTCAGCTCCTATCTAATGAACCCACACAATGTCAGAACAAATTGTGAAACTGTCATAATCGATTCTGGGCTCAAACATTGCAGTGAACATCTGAAGAGAGTTTATGTTAAATTTCATGCAACTATTTTCCCTTTTGTAAGAGATGATTTCCTGAACATACTGCTGTCATGAGGTGGTGGACCCAATAGCAGCAGGCAGGAGTGAGAATAGAAAATTTAATGAAAACAATAATTAATGAGCGTTAGTCCTTAATGATGACTTTTATTCTGTTGGTGAAAACACAATGTTTAGAATTGGATAAGCATAAAATCGCCATATATGGACTGTAGCCCAGTTGTTCTCAAACCTTTCACCTTAAATACCTCCTCTTTATGACTGAACTCTTTGTATATCTGGGAAAGAGATCTTATTCTTGTTTTAAACGTTTTGATTCCCATCTTGTTCTTATTTACTTGTGCTGGCTTTGTAATGTTGAGAATTTCCCTAGAGGATTAATAAAATACTTCTAGCTATTAAAGACAAAGACTTTTTAATTATCACCATTTTTGGCAGAATCTTGAAACTGTATTGCAAAGAACATATTTTCATTATGAGTTTGTTCAGGGTATTTTTCTTTTCAAATTTTACCAGTCATTTCTATCTTTATCGTGTTCAACTCTTCCTAAGCTTCATATTTTTTTAAACGTTTGCTCATAATTTCCCAGTTCTCACTGATCCCAGCATCTGTTTTCTTTGGACTTTCTGTGGTCCGTCTTCTGTCTCTTTTCCCCCCTTCTTCATCAATCTGAACCATTTTCTTTGGACAGGATCCATGTTGGAAAACCACTCTCTTTATTTTCTCTCCCCTTTCTCCTTTTTCATGAGCAGTTCTCAGGTCATATTTTGGTCTTCCTTTCTCAACTACTTAAAAAAAAAAAAAAAAAAAAAAAATGGTTCCTCTGTCTGCTGTGATTTGTTGCGCCTTATCTGTTCACTTCCTGTCATCTCACTCTGCTCTTTCTGTAATATACGTTTCTTTACTTTGACTTTTTACAGGAAGTAAAAGTATTCACTGATGCAACACATTTTGTCTTTGTGTTTTTCAACTGGAACAAGCTTTCTTTAACTTCCTTCTGGAATTTGTATGTTCTTGTCACAAAGTTCTTGTTTTTGCTAATGCAGTCCGAAACATGTTAGGTCATGTTAGTGTAGCGCAATGCAGATGGCATGAGTCATTGTTGGCCCTGTACTGGACTGGACCGCATCACTCACCTAAGGAAATAAAATAAAATAAAATTGCAATAATGAAGTTCTATGAGAATAAAGTCAAAACAATACGAGAACAAAGTTGTAGTATTTTTACTAAAATAAAGGCATATTATGACTTTATTCTTGCAATATTTTGACTTTATTCTTGTGATACTATGACTTTGTTTGCGTAAAAATTTATTCTTGTAAACTTTGTTCTTGTAATTTTGTGATTTTTAATTTGTATTCCTTATTTTTTCTTCTTATGGCCGTAATATCCAGTCATAAAAAAGACACCAAAAAAAAAAACCTTAAAAAGTTTTTCAATAGGCCCTCAACTGTTATTTTTTCTGATATTTAACTTTTATTCTATTTTTTTTTAACTCCCCAAACTATATTTACTCTGCACTAAAATGTGTTTTCTTCCTATTCCTGTACCTCCATCTGCTTGCTAACATGAAACCAATGAATTTTTGTGCTTCTTTCTTCACATTCCAAAATAACAACAATGATTATTACGGAATATGTCAAATTTAGCAACCTACTGAAAACTTTTCTTGATGAGATGTTTTAATGAGTTGCCTTTAATTATGTGAGTTGAAATTTGAAATGAAACGTAACCCTTCTTCTGATATTTTTAACTGGTTCTAGTCACGTCAAGCAAAAATGCTATTCAAATATTTGGCTCTATTTCATCTCCATACTAAATTGATATTGGTAAATGCCAGAAGAACCATGCAGATAACTCAGCTATCAATGTACTCCTTGGTATTCAGAACAAAAAGAAAGAGGAGCTTTCAGGTAAATAGATCTATTTTTGTGCCAGTCATGTTTTGGCTTCTCTTGGCGGTGAAGCAGGGAGTAGTTAGAAATCAGTCATTGAGTTGGTGCCATGATGCGCCACATGGGTGTATCGCGTTGGCTCTACGAGGCTCTGCTGAAGACTAGCGCAGCTCTGAAGCTGCCTGTTTTACAACACGGGATGCCTGAGCTGGCAAACGTCCCGGCCAGCGCGCCATCTGTTCCTGGAGTGTCAAGGATTCATCAGGTGGGTGCAGAGCGGAAAAAGAAATGTCATCTGGAAGGATTGGAGATGTAGAATGGCTGTATGGAAGACAGTACACAAACTGCAGAGCACTCAGAAAACAATCTTCTCCAGGGTTTACGTCCCCTTTGAAGAACCTGCTAAACAGGCTCGTCCTTCAGTCAACTTAACTCTTAAAAGGTGCAGGACTGCTTGTTAAATTTGGTGGAATTACATTTTAAGTTTTTAGTTGTTGGAATTGGTGTGCTGTTCCTCAAAGAAACTCACTTTATCTTCTTTTTTGTATATAAAGCAACTGTAGCCAACTTTCCTTAGACGTTTTCATGAGTGTTGGGACTTAAAAAAAAAAGAGTAATTTACGATAATAATAAATTGAGTTAATCACAGGATTTCTAATAAATTAATCACATTTTAATCAAGAACATTTTCAATTCAAAAACCATTTGTTGCTCCTGAATTATTGCATAAATAGACATAAGCCAGTCTGGTAATAACCTTGTCCTGCTATTTGTTTCGTTCAGATGTTCTGGGCTCTTAGCTACTGAGAAGCGATTGATTCCTGCTACAGATTCTCCTGAAGTTCAAAGTTTTACCCAGTCGCTAACGTTTGCCCTTGACATAAACGCGCCAGTTAAACTCAGGAAATGAACGTATTTGTTCAAAACGTCTCCTTCTTTGTTGCTGAAATGTGCTATAAAAATAATAAATTTGATTGATTGATTCTGTTCGCTGATTGGCCTGGTAAAAGTTCTACCAATTGGAATCAAGCAAAAATGTGTTGGAAGGCAATGGCTAGCCTATATATAAGCTCAAAAAGGTTTGCTGTGCTTTCTTTTGTGCACCGTGATAATACAAGAGAATTCTGATCCAGATTCTGAAAAATAAAGATATTTATTGTTTTTAACCTTTAGTGTTGGGGACGTCTGTGCTGCTGCTACACGTTTAGCATTGATATGCTGTGGTTGGCATGAATAGCTCTGCTAATAGGCTAACTACTTTTATCACAACTTGAGCACAACAATGCTCTTTTCCCAAATCAGGTCACATTGTTTTTGGAAGCCAAATTGAACCTCCAGTGGGCCAAGAGAAGTAGTCCAGATATCCATCACTGTTGTTTATGAATGTTGTGTGTCAGATTTACAGCTGTACCAGAATCACGCCAATACAAAGGTTCTGACTCAGAACTTTTCTATTTAAAAATCAAAATTTTAATTCATTCATTCTATGTAATAAATAATAAAAATGAACATTTTAAAGTCCCGGACCTACTTTTCACCAATATAAAAGAAAAGGTTTCTAAAATCTAGAACTGAGCATTGAACAGTCTCTACACAGCATAAAATGTTTACCATTTTACTTCTTTAATGATCAAAAGAAGTCCACATTCATTCAAAAATGGTCAACACTTACTATAGAAAGGAAACTCCACCTCAGATGCTGACTTCAGCCTCGTTAGCAGCTGATGGTTACCTATTCACAGAATTTCAATAAATAATGTCTCTTGTCTGTCTTTGAGGGCTTTTTTACAGGGTTGTGTGATACACACAGCTCATTGGATGAGACAAAGGTGTTATGCTCTTATGAGGAAACAACACCTATATGCTGGTTTAGACATGTGGAGGACATAGAAACTGAAGAAAATGATCAAGAGTCAGGTTCAGGAAGGAGGTGTCCAAAGAGAAGAAGCTTCCTATTTTAGACAGTCTACTGCGCCTTGAGAGAAGTGAAAGCCTCACAACTGCAATCCACAGAAAACAATCACACACAGACCAGTACCCACTCTTTTAGTCTCTCCATGCACTGGAACATAAGCTGTCAGTCATCAGAACCCAGCAGCATCGAGCCGAAAAGGTCCCACAAGGAGGGAAGTGAAGGTCAAGAAACACAAACGCCTCAGGAACATACTTTGGTGGCGTGGATACCCCAACTGGGCTTACGTCAAGGAATCCAGCATTTCAACTGAGTGAAAGTCTAACAAACAGGCAGAAAAACATTGTCGTTCCAAATGTGACTGGAGTATTAGAGAAAGTCAAAAAGATATTTTCCCAGCAATATATTCTGGTGCCTCTTAAACTTAACGCTGCCAGACAGTCTGGTTTTACCTTTACATCGCTCCCTATCTGTTTGGATGAGCCGCCAGCTGCTCCTTCAGTAAAGCAGAAACAACACGTTTTATATGTCTATTGGTCAACTTTACATTTAAATAAATAGCGTGACTGACACCACTTTTTAAAAGCCTTAAATGGAACTTTAGAGACTTTTGTGTCGAAACAAAAGTTGAATTAAAGACTTTTAGAAAATGTCTCATTTTAAAAAGAAGACTGAAACACTGAGACGGGCAATACTTTATGAGAGAGATTCACTCAGATGAAATGTATTGTAGCATTTTATTATCATCTTATATTTTGCTTCAAGATCATTTAACAACAGTAAATTAGATTTTTAATCCAAATCACCACTTTTAGAGGGTGTTTTTTGGTTTCAATTTCTAGATTTTTTACATTTAAATCCAAAATACAACACAGAAATATTTTTTATCCAGAAATCTAAATGTGCCAACTTTGTCACTGTATTTGGTCTGTATCAGTTGGCAACATTATAACAAAAAATATAATGTTTTCAGCTTGGGATAAAACTGAAAATGCCATTTATATGAAGAAAGGTGAAGAAAGTCCTCAGAGTGACCCTTTCCCCCCTCCATCTCAGGTCTGCTGTGTTTTTGTTGGAATTGATCCTCGATGTAATTTCTTCCCCTTCCTTTCTTTTTCCACCTCTGCTCAACTCATTCTGTCATTTTGTTTGCACTGGACTGTCTCCGGGGGGGCGGGTTGGGGTGGGGGGGCATTCCGAGGGCAGTCCTTGCAGGAAAAACACCACAGATGACTTCCATTAGACAAAACTGGGAACCAGGACAATCCCATACCGTAAGATGGCATTTCATACACCCACTCAACCCAGAAACCCAAATGTCTTTCAGATTGTCCGGTGAGAGTTGGACTCCGCCAGGGCTGCCCATTGCCACCGAAGCTCAGTCATCCGGGAGGGACTCAAGAGTAGAGCTGCTGCTCCTTCACATCGAGAAGAGCCAGTTGAGGCTCGGGCATCTGGTCAGGACACCTCCTGGATGCCTCCCTGGTGAGGTGTTCCGGGCACGTCCCACTGGGAGGAGGCCCCGGGGAAGACCCAGGACACCCTGGAGGGACTATATTTCTCGGCTGGCCTGGGAATGCCTTGGGATTCCCCCGGAAGAGCTGGAAGAAGTGGCTGGGCAGAGGAAAGTCTGGGCCTCCCTTCTGTAGCTGCTGCCCCCGCGACCCAATCCAGGATAAGCGGAGGAAAATGGATGGATGGATGGATGGATACCCTATTGGGATAAAAATGGAGCTTTGCTTTTTGGAATGTTGATGTCTTAAGTTAAAAAAACTGTACCACAATTTCTTTTAAAATGTCACCAGTTATCATTTTATTGTTGCAAAAGCAGTTCAGAAATCCTAATTTGGATTTCTGAACTGCTGAAATTGGACTCCTTCACATCCAGACTGCTTACGGGAACCTCTTGGCTGCTAGCTGTTGGGAAGATGGAGTAGGGTCTCTACACTGAGTGACCGCAGCTGTCAACTTCTCACTATTCTGTCACTCCACATGTGCGTGTGTGTGTGTGTGTGTGTGTGTGTGTATGTGCGATACTCGTGCTAGCCTTCGACTGAGGGTTTCGCTTTACCACAGAGTTCAGGAAGCCGAGAAAGCAAAAGGGGGCAGCGGGAGGCACAGGGGGTTGAGAGGGTTGGTGGGAGGGGAGGTTTGTCTGAGACTGTCAAGACTGGCTTATAAAAAGACCCCAAGAGAGACGGGGAGAGTGAATGAGTGAAGGAGGAAAAGGGAAAGAAGGCGGGAGGACAGAGAGACAGGAAAACGGAGGTGAAGAGGACGAGAGGAGGAGGACAATAAGGCTTTTGATGAGGCCTTTCTGGGGAGCATATGTGGGTCACAGAATGAATAAAGAGACTTTCACTACCCGCAGACTGATGATTTACACACGGAAACACACACGGCGCTGCGTTGCGTTGTTTATGTTCAGCCATTTTCACCGTTTACACACAGGTTTTCGCATATCGCTCTTAAACAGACTCACACGTTTAGACAGAGCCGCATTGTGTTCATTTCTTATGCCTTTCCATTTTACTCATTTATGGATGTGGCCCCAACGTGCCCTCTCTTTAAACCACTTGGCTTACTCATGTACATAAAATCTGGCTATTCGCCCCTTTTTTTTAGACACACCATCATTCCTCCACACATACACAGAAACAGACACATTTACTGTTGCCCTCTGGCTCGTGTTCCCATTTTCTTGGCATGGCTACGTAAGAAGTATTAGTGTTATTTTATAAAGATTCAGATCTCTTGCAGCAAGACTGAAAGATGCACAACAATGTAGCTTTTAGGTTGGAGACCCTTGCAAAGGTATGCAGAGACTTTGAACTTTAAATACTCCATCACATTACAACCACAAACCTAACTGTGTTTTATACAAATTTAACCCACAGCAATCAGTTGCCTTCAGAAGAATCCACTAGTGTAGAATTTAATATCAGTATAAATCCAACTGTTCTGTGAAGAGGTTTGCCAATGAACATCAGGGAACAGCAATACGAAGACTGAAAAACACAGCGGAACACCCAAGAAGAACGTTATGGAGAATTTCAAAGCAAGTCTACGTCACAAAACATTATTCTGAGCTTTGAACGTCCCACAAAGCACTGTTTAGTTCACCATGTGCAATTACCAAGAGACGACACACACACACACACACACACCTACACACACACACACACACACACACATGCACACACCCTTTTACAGATAGATAGGGTCATAGAGGGTCACAGGGACATACAGGCTTATGGTAACTGTAGGAGCTTCAGAGGTTCACAACTCAAGTAGGAGAATGTGTGGACAGGACAGCCATTTTGTTGTCCACTTGACAAATTTTGACTTTCCTGAAAAAGTAGCAGCAGGAAAGCCATTGCTGGAAGAAAGCGATAAAAAGTTTTGTGGTGTTCTATTTGTTCACAATGACATTAAAAGGCATCCTGGTTCTGATTGTTTTCCTAAGTTTCCAGGTCAGGTAGGATTTCTTCTTCAAGTCAAGCTAATGTCTGTCAACGTAACTCACCTGGCCGAAGCTCAGAGATACAATTTGTAATTGGCTAGCATACAATCTGACTCTCCAGCCTCCCTCCTGATGTGCTGATCAAATTGCTGACTTTGTATGAACTCATTTCAAATGATTTATACCAATATGTCATACAGTGTTTCCCCTTACGCTTGAACAAACTTAAAAACGTAAAAAAATAAATAAATAAATAAAAAAAGATGCTAACCAGTTTTTTTCCGTACATGCTAGGATAAATAATGGTGAGACATTTTTTCCACAATTACTAGTGGATAGACATGTACCTTCTCCAAAATGAAATATTTGATTGCATTTTTCAAATCATACTTACTTAAAAAGTAAATGAACTTTAATCATCTCACTTTGTAAAAAATGTTTGCTGCAAACACATAAATACACCGAGGGCATCACCTACAAAGGGCGAATATGCAAAAATCTCTTGGCAGTATCAGATCAAATGTGTACAAAGACACTATGTAAACACTATTAGACACCTTTAAGCTATTTTCAAAGAAATCTTGACATATAAAGATGCTAGAATACAGAATGGGAAGCACTTTATGGGGTGTAGATACTTTTGCAAGGTAAACTATATACCACAGGGACACAAGACTTTAGTGCTACTAAGTAACAACGGACTGATGTGAATGTTCTGTACAGCTGAAATCACCCTCACCAGCTCTGCAGGCATCAGAACCAATTCCAGAATAAACCTCAGTAGAGAAATAAACCTCAAACCTCAATCTAAATGCAAAAATCCATTCTGTTTCATAATGATTCACCGGCCAAAGTGTAATTGTGATGAGATCTTTTCATTGTGCATTTGGATTAATATTCGAAGAGGTCCAGAGGCAATCAGCATTTCATTTCTGATGCTGTTATACTTTATCATTCAGTCTTACACAGTCATGTTCTGTTTTCCAAAGTACCGCCTTTTCTGCAGCTTCCTTTTTTCTCTCTAGCTCTTTTCATTGTTAACTTATTATCCTATTTGTTTTCTAGGCCACAGTCACTTGTGACTGACAGTTTGCTGTTTCCCCCCCCCCACATTCTGTCGTCCCTATTTTATTTCTGTCTCTACGTAATCCTCTGGAGGGTAAACAAATGTTAACCTAAACAAATGTATTCACACCCTGAAGCACAAGATTTTTGCAGAATCATAACATCATGCACTTTATTATGGTATACACAATCTGGAGTGTGAAACAGCTTTTTTGCACCATGAGCAATACAGAATAATAAGTCAAATGGAGGTTCATCCAACAGGAGAAGAAAAGACTTCCTACGTGGAAATGTGCTGCAGCAGTGGACTGCTGCAGCAGTCTTGGAGAAGATTCCTTGGAGAAGATTCCTTCAAGATTCAAATAAGTTCATTTTTCTTTGTTAATTTTGTATGACAACGTATTGGGGCCATTCTTACAATTATATGACTATTCTCGTGCGTGTTCATTCTCCTAATTCTGTATTATGACTTGATTCTTGTAATTTTATTTTTTAATCTTTTATTTTGTTTGGCCCTCCATAATACTCCATTGTGCTTTTGTTAGTAGGAAAGATCTTTTTTTTTGTTTGTTTGTTTGTTTTGATTCTAATGTCAGGTCTTATCAATACTGACGGACAGTGGCGCAAAAGGCCGCTGTGCACTAGAGGGGCGCAACAACGATGTGGGGAGTTTTTTTTTCTAGTCAGCATTTTATGTACTTAACAACTGTTTGTGTATGAAATAATCAATAACAGAGGAACAGCACAGATTTGGCACCCCTCCCCTCCTGCCAGCCGCTCTCCCTCCCATACAGGTAGCTTTGGCACCATCCCTTTGAGAAGCGCTGAGGCGCGTTTTCTTTACAGTGAAGTTTAATAGGGACATTAAAAAATGTGTCAGCGATATTCAGTGACGCACAGTGGATTGTTTGATAGACAGAATGGGTCAGGACCTAAAGAACCAGACATCAGTCTCTTCATCCCTCAATCATTTCCTGAGACCTAAAAATATTATAAATGGTAATTTAAAGAACAAATCATAAACATAGATTAATAGTAAATAAATAAATATTGTGAAGGGAACATTAAAAATGTTTGTTAGGATTGTGTAGGAAAATCATTGATATCTTTTATAAATACAGTGTTTTGTGGTCAACATTATTTCACCATTTAATTAATGTGGGTTGCCAGTTTGGATCAAGCTTCCTATCAAGCTATAAGAATGATAGAAAACATGCTAACAAAATGCCTCAGACCTGCAGCCCATAGGCAGTTCTA
>CAEFZX010012789.1:0-11104 GCA_903066825.1 Alfaro cultratus | reverse complement strand
TTAATGTATGTTTGAGAATGTTGGGGTCGCACAATACGAGCAGGCGTTTAAATCCCGTGATGAGTAATTGGGAGGATGTCAGAGTCCTGCGAGGAAATTCTTAAATTCCGTAAAATGTATGATTATACCTAACGGTATAAATACCGTTAGGTATTTTATCTCATATAAAACTAATGGGATTGTAAGTAACAAACCAATTGTGGTTGCAGTGGCAAGAATTCTCCACTCGTAAGAGTTAAAGAGAAGATTAAAACAATTGGCATATTTTTAATTGTTAGCCTGCAATGTAAAGAAAAACACCAGTTTTTAGTGATACCCTAGATATCGACAAACTGGACTAAATTGTTCAAAATGGGTAAAAATAGCAGTAAGTGAAGAGAACAGGCGTTTCAACGTGTGTTCTTTTATTTTCTTTCAGAACAGTACAATATAACTGCAGTACTCAAGAAGACACAGCAGATGGCAGCATAACAGCCTCTCCATTAACAACCATTGAACAAATTACTACTTTATATTCCAACAGTAAATATGAATCTAAAGATGAACCGCAGTGTAAAGACTGGAAGTTTATTGAAGGGGAACCTGATAAAATAAAAACATCTGAACAAATGGATAGTAAATTATGGGCTCTAAGGTCAATTAAATACTAAAATAAATAAATAAATAAATAAATGAACAAGTAGATAAATAATTAAATAAATAAAAATAAGTATATTTAAAGAAGAAAGTTGAAGAGGAGAAAAAAAGGAACGGTCAGGAATGTGAAAAATAAAAAGTAAAAAGAATGTTTTATAAGAAGGAAGAAGNAGGAAGAAGGATAAGAAGTAGGTGAGACAAAGCAAAAGGATGAAGAATCATTTGAAAAAGAAAACCTTCAGAAACCAGGACAAATATTGATCAAGGAGTAAAAGATTTAACTGCTGAAAATTAGGAAACATTAGGAAACAGAGCTGGTATCATAGATATTCATTAGAAATGCATAAAAAATATTGAGAGTTGCAATTTCTAGTCCAAAATGCTCAAAAATTGATTATAAAATACATTTAAGTAGTAGGTCTTTGCTGCTCCTACTTGTGAGTTTACTGCATGCGGCATTATGCCAACCGTTTGTATTTTGAATAATTCTTTGATATTTGTGTCATTTAACAAAAACAGGCATCGAGCTAAACCAATTCTGGTCAATTAAGGTACAGAATTTTATGCACAAACTTATTTTTGTTTAAATATAAACTGATGGAAATTGATGCCATGTGGAACCTTTTAGAACTGTTTTAAATAAATTTGTTTCCTTTGCTTTTTCTTCCTGTCAGCCACATAAATTCAACAAAATCTCTTAACAGTTTGAATATAAAAGTTGATTGTTCTTCCTTTTGCTTCAGTTTAAATGTTTTGTAAAAAATATTCACATCCTTGAACTTTCTAACATGACAACTAGACGTTTGATGTTTGACATCTATACTCTTATTGAAAGAAAAAACACAATTTTCCATAAGAAGATTTCTGTTTTAATATATAAATGTTGGCTATATAAATACATTTGGTATGTAAATGTTGGATTTGAGCTGATAGTTGGAGAGTAAAGGGAAAATCCCCCATGTTTGTCTGATTCTGAGGTGAGCGTCTCTGGAGCTTCAGCGTGTTTCCTGCAGCCTTCGGCCCGGGACTGAAGCACCAAAGACTCATCTGATCCTGAATTAGACGGAGCTGTAAATATTTGATGAGCTGCTGCTTGTTTCCTGCAGATCCAAGGGCGTTCAAGGTCAGAGCGCTCTGCAGTTCCTCCTTCCAGCGTTTCCACACACGGAAACTTAGCAAACAGGAATCCTCTCACATTTCTGACTTATCATCCACACAGATAAATGTAAAGTTTACGTCTGATTTATCCCTCAGTTTGTGTTCATGTAGCCGCGTTTCCATTAAACATAAAGTTACACAAATTTAAACTACAAAAATAAATTCCCTAAATGGAAACAAACCAGTTTCAAGAAAACTCACATTTTTTGATTTTCATATAACTGTTTACATCCGTTGCTGCCTTGATTTTTAATAACTTTCTGCATGAACAAGCTTATTCACATGTGATTTTAATTTAATTTCTCATTTAATGGCGACACTGCAATTGAAAAATTTAGTTGTTTTTTTTTACATTAGCAGAACATAGACAAAGTTTTGTACACATTTGTAATGAAAACAGCCAATGATCTGTTTTCTGAAAAGGATTTAAAATACACAGTTTGGATTTTACATGTTAACATATAATGCAATATTTTAGTTAGATGTCTAACTGAATGTTAAATGACAATTTTATACTTTATCTGACTTAATTAAACACACTCAATATATGCAGATATAATTCTTTATTTATACATAAAATCTCAGTTCATGTCTCACTTATTGTATCCATCCATCAGATATAAGAAGCTTACAAAGCCATTTTATTGAATTTGTTCAAATCCACAGGAATCTTGTTATATATAAACTATAAGAGGTTTTAATTTGGTCACTAATTGAGCAGAATCTCCTTTCTGTTGGTAGAGAAACGTGTCAGTAAAGTGAAAATCAGCTCAACCAGGTTCTAGATCTGCACTGTGATTGAAAACAGAAGAGAGAAAATTCACCAATCCTCCTCAAGCTGCTTCCAAATGACAAGTTTTTATTTCTGGCAGCCGTTAAGACAGGTAGCCTCACCTGGGAATAAGCAGGAAGCCGCAGAGGCAGATAAATCACAACCGGAGAGATTTGTTCTGCAAACAAACCACAGAGTGAGAAGGAGAAGATAAAGTTAGAATCCTCCAGAAGGTAGAAAACAGGAGCAGGAATATCGAAGCTGCTTGGCAGTTGCTTCAGTGTTTGGTTTAAAAAGCTCAGCCTGCTCTGCAGCTCCAGCTCAACCTTCATCAGTCAGAGACAAACATCTCCAGCAGCAGAAAGGAGAAGCTCATCTATATTTTAGAGCATTCAGCAACAAAAGGAGGCCAGAGGCTCCATGCAGACTTTCTGTCATTATTCATACGAGATCTGAGTTGTTCATTAAAGCTGCAGGTCTGAAGGATGAAAACTGTGACATTTCAGTATAATGTCAGAGAGAGAAAAGAACAGCGAGAATTAATCTGGGTCAGGACCCGGCGGGGCTGATTCCAGGACCCGGTTTGGGTCCAGCTCCACATGTTTAGGCCCCGACGATTTCCACGATGCAGAAAATACAGAGTTTAATAAACAAAATGGGATCCACAATAAGAAATGGAATTTCACAGAATTACCTGATATCTGGGGAAAAGAAAGACTTCCAGGTTTCTGCAGCGTTTTGGCCGCTGCAGCTTCCATACCTGCTGTTGCCTGGTTACGCAACACTGGCCTGGTTTCCATTAAACATAAAATTGCAAAAATTGAAAAATAAATGTGTTTAATAGAAACGCACCAATTAAAAAGAAACACATTTATCAATAAAAAGTGAGTAAACTGAGATTTCAGGTGAAAATGAAATCCACACCAAAACGCCGACCGTCGTCACATCAGTGGAGATTAGATAGAAGAAATATGGTTATTATAGAAGTATGAACACTTTAACTGTGTTTTTTATGTGATAAATATTTTGATGTTCAGTTTTTATAAGAGAGATTTTCTTTTATGTTAAAAGAGAGATTCTTGGTTTTGTATGTTTGAGTTCTTTAAAAATGAGGAGGAAACACATTTAACACCTTTTAAAACCATTAAACCACAGCAGTTTGTTTCATTTGAGACACACAATAACTGGTCATGTTGACCACTGGCTGTTGATATGTTCTTTTTTTTTCTATTCATATCATAATTACACACTTTTGGTTGATAAATATGATCAAAATGAAAAACATGGAATTCAGAAAATGTTTATTTTTTACAGCTTTAAATGATGTCAGACTGATGTTTTTTGGTGCGGCTCCAGGAAACAACGAAGGAGATCTTGATGCTGAAGATGAACTTCTGGTCTGACATAAATCACAGAAACAGCTTTGAAAATGAAGCAGCTATGAAACCAGAGGAGAGGAGGAGGAGTTGAGCTCAGCGGGTCGATTCTGAGCGTCAAACATGAAATAAATGTCAGAAACTCCCAACAGGCTGAACAACCAGTTTCTGCTGCTGCTGATCTGATCTGTCTCAGCTTCATGCATCCAGTCTGGGTTTATGACAGGAAATGACTCTTTACAAAAAAATAAATAAATCAATTCTTATAGCTTCACAGGTCAGCTGATGTCTGGATGCTTCCAGGTTTTATCTTACCTGCTAGGCTACATGATGGTGGGGCATTTTCTCCATGGTTACTAATGATTAAACACATACCTTCTCCATAATTCAATATTTNCTTTAAAAGCTTTCATGAAACCTACAGTTTACAATATATTTATTGTAATTTATTGGTTGCTTTAATAACTTGCAGTCTGTTTTCTGGTAACCTGCATGTTCCCTCAGCAGATCTTCAGCAGAGTTTACGTCGTGTTCTCCTGGGATTTGCCATAAATCACATTCCTGGAACAGACCGGCTGCTTTCCAGGACGCAAATTTTACTTTCCACTGATTGACGATCATCCCAGCTTGTAACTTTCTGCCACAGGAAGTGATGTGTGTTTAATTAACGTGCAGCGATTTGTCGTTTCTTGATTAAAACTCTGGAGAATGAAAATATAAAGCATCATAAATGAACTGTAGCTGACTGAGCCAGATGGAGCTGCTGACAGAGACACGTTTTTAATTTGATCAACCAGATGTCGTCCTGTTCTTCCCGTCTCATTGTGGTAAAGAAACCTTGACGGTTTGGACTCACGCAGACGGAGACGCTCCTGTGATTCAGTCTGGTTCCACCGTAACGAGGGTTTCTGCTGAAATTTACCTTGCATTATTAAAACTGAGCCCCTGAACTGAATCGGGATCAGAACCTACATCTATGGACTTTAGAACGGTTCTGATCCCAGAGTGCAGTCAGCTCCTGTCTGAAGACATACGAGGTTTAACTGGTTTGAAGAGATTAAACATTCAGATTATTGCTTTTTCCTTTTATGCAGAAACTAATCTGATTGTTAAGACACCAGACTGATCCTGGTTCAGTCTGACAGATGTAAACAGAACCGAGTCAGAAATCAAACTCTTCCTCAAACGTCTATAATTCATGATCTTTATAGTGAGACGGGTCCAGTCTAGTTATGCTAGCATTAGCATGTGTCATTATATGAACTGATCAATCTTTGGGATTTTGTTGAACCTGCTCTCACTGTGAAATAATTTCATTTTCCTTTATGAACTGAACAGCCTGTGAGAACATTTATTACTGGAGTCCTGATGCCTGAACAGAGATGGTAATAGACAGTAAGAGATGTCTGGAGTCTTCAAGGTTTACCAGATTTTAACCCCAACATGAGAGAAAGTTACTGGAGCCTAATCCTGTAATCTGGATCATTTTTACAGTTGTGGTAAAAAGTTATTTTCTGTCTTTATGGGCATTTATGTCATGTTAGTTTGAATTTAAAGATCCAGAGTCAACACAGCTTCAGTTATTACAGCTGGAAACTAGAGATCAGGATGAACTCTGACCTGAACCTTCAGCTAAAGACGGTTCCAAAGTCGGCCTTCAGCTAAAGACGGTTCCAAAGTCGGCCTTCAGCTAAAGACGGTTCCAAAGTCGGCCTTCAGCTAAAGACGGCCTTCTATCAGCTGAAGAACATTTCCAGGATCAGAGGACGAAAGTCTCAGCATTAGAGAAACTCATGTATTTATCTTTAGTCACATTAATTACTGCAGCAGCATCTTCACAGATCTGACTAAACAATCAAACCTCCAACTGCAGCTGATCCAGAAAACTACAAAACAGCTGAAACACTGAGCTCCTTTAAATCAAGACTAAAATCAAGACTTTGTTTGTTTCCAGAAACTAGCCTGACTTTGTCCATAAATGTTTGGAATAGGCCGTTTCCAGGTGCTTATTAACATCAGTTCAGATGAGAGTTTAGTGTTGATGTGTGATTATTTATCAGGCTCTTCGTTAAGATGGCTTCTGCTGCCATCTAGTGGCCGCAATAAGAAGATCAGACCAGCTGACTGAAAAAAAAAAACTTTTAAAAAACAAACATTTCAGATTTCAGTGTAGTAGAAAAAAGCTTTAAGATTTTTCAGATAAAATCATAAAGATTTTGAGGCTGAACATCATGATGAGTTTATTAAACAGCTGCAGCTCCGTCAGACTGGATGAGGAACATCTGGTTGACTTTGACTAGACCAATCTAACACATAAACATGTTTTATCTATCCCATTGTATCTTGGGCTGCATGTTTTGGACCCTTTTTTTCTACTATAAAATTCTGAATTATTAAAAAAAATAAATAAATTATGGGAACAAAGTGATAATACAATAAGAGTAAATTTGAACAACACTCTGTTATTTTTTACTCTCAAGCAAAACCTGGATAAAGTCCTATCAGTGTAAATCCTTTTTCAGTGACTTTCAGTGTTTTCTCATCCTGACTCGACACTTTGACTCTTTAAGCTGAAAGTCGTTTCCTGGATGCCGGGAAGCTGCTCAGTTTGTGCAACGTTCAGTAACAGCCTTCAGTTTTTCTCTAACGCCTCTTTCAGGCGACGCTGCAGCTGCTGGTGGCTGAACACAGAGCAGAGTCAGCAGGAAAACCAGTAACAAACCAGTCAGTGTGAAACAGGGCAAGAAATCTGACTCTATCAAATCTCTAAGAGGTTCTGTTTCAACAAGTTTCAGAGAATCTGAATACTCTGGTTTTGTTGCTGGGGAAGAAAAACTACAACTAGTTTGGACCTTTACCTCTGGAAATGAAAAGTGTGTCTGGAAGAAGTGAGACAGACTGACGGGTCCAGTTCTGGAGAAAAGGGAGGGAGATGTGTCACATTGACAGAACCGACCCAGAGTTCCTGTTTTTCTGCTTCAATGGCAAAATTAAATGTTTCAGATCATCATCAATTTAATATCAAACAAAAACAACCTGAGAAAAATAAAAAGTAAAGGAAGAAATCTATCCAGATTCACAGATTAACCCTGTTTGAAAGTTAAATATCTGGTAAAATGTGGATGTTTGTTAACCACCTTCAGCAGGAATAACTCTCAGTGGTGTTAGATCTGTTGTTTCTATTGGTGCTTCAGTCACTGGGTTTAAGTTTTTCATTTCTCTAAATGAACAAAAAAACTGCGTCACTGAGTATCTTTCAGATTCTGATGTGAAGTTTTAAATTGCACCACAGGAAGGAGCCGTTTGCTCACCTGCTGAAGGAACTCAAGAAAATCCCCTTTTTGTTTATCTCTGATTAAAGGAGAGAAAATCGTCTCATTATCTTCAGTTTCATGATGAAGAAACAGGCTGAGCTGCTGAACAAACCCAAACAAACAGCCTTGATATGCCGAGTTTGGTTTTCTCCAGAAGAACCAGGTTTACTCCTTCAAAACAGTCATTCTTCTTCATTGTTTTTCTATTCGTCCAGACATGAACTTTAACCTTTGACCTGCTAACTGATGCTGTTAGAGTCTCAGGTGGAGATCTATGGTTTGGTTTGGACGCTTCGACTTTGGGATAAATTTGCTGGGATGTTGATTCCTGGAAGCTGATTTTTCTCATTACTCTTCGTCTCTGTAGAATGAAGGACTTCAGTTCGTCTAGAAATCCCAACAGTTGATACTCTGAGGTCATTGCTAACGTCTTTCTGCCTGGGCTTTGGGCCAACACACCCTGGAGCAACAAACAGTCCAGACTGCTGCCTCTTAGAGGTGTTTCTGTCATGCGTGGGGATGTTTAAGAGCTCAGGAACCTCGCAGAATACACGTTTAATGAAAATTTAAGAAAACTTACAGAACTCTAGAAGACACAGAACAACAGGGAATCATGGAAAGAACCTGTGGCGAAGAAGAACCAAAAACTCTCTAAACACTGAGTGGAAATGACCAGGGAACCACAGGAGGTAATTAAAACAAAAAACCCCTAAACTCAGGTCTGGTTCGAAAGCAGATGTGAACACCAAGTGGACCGGAGACGGCTCCAAAAGCAGGAAGTGGACTTCAGCATCTGGGTAAATACAACCCAGTGCTAGCTAGAGAAATGTCTCCAAAGATAAATCCTCCAACTGCTAAAATCTGACACCGCTCTGACGCTTTTTGTGAAGAAGGAAGTTGTGCTCAGTGTCTTCTTCAGTGGTTCTTGGTGCAGCGCCCCCACAGGCGAGGAGGGGAACAGGTTGCTCAAAAGGTTTAGTTTGTTTCATTTAGTTCAAAGAGAAAGAGAACCACAGCAGCTGGAAATGTAATATTTTTACAACATTGGTCCCCAATCAAAAGGAGTTACTGGACTGTCAAGTAGAAAAACACTGAAACACAAAGGAGGAACCTAAAATGGTCAGATCTAATAATGCAGCTACTAAGAAATGATTAAACAGAAGCTGAAATGATGCCCAAACCTCAAACACCCAGAAACCACAGCAGTTTCACTCTGATGATTACATTCACTTAAAACTGATTAGTGCATCAAGGAAGCTCTTAGTTTCTCCAACCATTTTCCATTTTTGACTTCATCTTTGTTTTCTAGGTGAAAACAGTTTGGGCTCCAGTTTGTTCATTTCACATGAGCTCAGGTTAAGATAAGAGATCATTTTATTAGAAACTACAGAAAAAGTCTGACTCCTTCCTTGACTTCATTTCTATTTGTAAAATCTGTGTGTTCGTCACAGCAGATTTCTGTTTTAGTAGCACACACACACGCACGCCCACACACACACATGCACACACACACACACATCCACACACTCAGAGTAAAGTGTGACTTTTTTCTCTGATTACATCAACATAGTGTGAAACCCAGTGTGAATTTCAGCCTTTCAACGTTTCCGCTGCGTTGAAGACAGGAAGTAGATTCTGTCTGTGGAGTGAAGTGAGTGAACGCGTGAGGCTCAGAATCAAACTGCAGGACAAGTGGAAGACGCCGAATTCCTGACACCTTTCCTCACACGGGTCCTCAACCCGACGCCATGAGCAAAATAAAAAAGGGTAAGGATTCCTCCTGTTCTTAGTTCAGAAACTTTTTACACTGTCACTTTAAAAATGTAAAATCAGGAGAAACATGTTTGCTGTTGCTTGATGCAGTTATGCCAGGGATGATCAATCCTGGTCCTGGAGGGCCGGTGTCCTGCTACTCTTAATGTCTCCCTGGTCCAACACACTTGAGTCCAACAGCTGAATCACCTCCTAAGTTCAGTCAGGTTCTCCAGAGTCCTGCTAATGACCTCATTATTTGACTCAGGTGTGTTGAAGTAGAGATGCATCTAAAACAGGGGGGCTCAAGTCCAGTTCTGGAGAGCTACCGTCCTGCAACTTTTAGATGCAGCCTTACTCCAACAGACGGGGATCAGCTCTGAACAGGCCTGGTAACGAGCCACTCATTTGATTCAGGTGTGTTGGAGCAGGGAAGCATCTGAAAGTTTCAGGATGGCAGCTCTCGAGGACTGGACTTGAGCAGCCCTGAAAGGCTGCAGGAGGCCTGGAGCTGCCCACCCCTGAGTTATGCTCAACTCATAATGAAGTCTTAAAGACTCATTTACGCTTTAACCAGGACCGCTGCCATGTCAGTGCCCTAAATAATAATTCTGTATTTTTCTGTGTTTGATAATAAAATACAATGAAATAAATGTGAAAATAGGAAGTGCACGACTTGTTTTATAAACTGCTGCTAGAATAAAACTTGCCGTTTTTACTTATTTGATTCAAATCTAAAAGAAAATCAAAAGTTCAACTTTACAGAGGAAACTCACTCATATAATGAAACAGGTCTTTCATTTCCTGTAGAAGATTAATCAACATCTGAAGAACTTTTTCACATCAGCTAAATGGTGACCGTCAGGACTTGATGTTAATTTGTGAAAATAGAATTGATTAGCTCTTCCTAATGTTTTATCATCTGAAAGAAAGTAAAGATCTGCTGGAAATATTTCTGTGTTTTACCATTTAATAGTAGGAATATAAACTTTAATGTTTTACTGTTGAATTTTTGAAGTCAATGTTTTTTCTTATTGAGCCTTGAATAATTGAGTTTCTTTAATTTCAAACAAACTTGAACATCCTGTGAAAATGAAAAAGAAAATCACACAGTTTTAACTTTTACATTTTTAAAGTGAGCTCTGTCTGTCTGGTAAACCGGTGCTTTAATTTAATTTAAATATTTCCATCAGATGTTTTTATACAATACTTATAATGATAGCAGTATAATCCCAGTAATACACCAGTCCAGTCCCATTTAGTGGACGTACAGCAGCTCTTGACCTCATTCAGTCACGTACAGGAACAGAGACGTCGTATCTGATGGGTTGGAGAAACACGGCTGATGTGAGGATTCATGTAATCCTGACAGAATGTGATGAATTGACATTTGTCTGCTGTATCTACAGTTTCTTTGTCCGCTGTTGCTCTTACAAGCATCTTTTGGGACCATTGTAAAAGAAGCACAGGGTCGTCTTTGTGCGTTTCGAAGGGACTGTGGCTCAGCTGAGCAAAGAGAAGACAGTTCATGTCTGGATGGGACAACATTTCACTGTGTGTTAGCGTCACAGTCTGAAGCTGAAAGTCAGCCATGTTGAAGTCGCAGGTTGTTTATTTAGTCTGTAAGTTTCTCCAATCAGCATCATGACCCATAAATCCTTCACACAGAACAAAACCAGGACGTCAAGTCAGTAACTGATTCCATCATTTAGTTTGAAGCTAAATATTTAGCTTGTTTGGAAACTAAATATTTAGCTTACTAGCTATATATTTAGTTTGAAGCACTAAATGTTTCGCTTAAGCTAAATACGTAGAGCCAAAGTAAATATTATCCAGTAAGTTAACTTGTTAGCTTCAAACTGAATATTTCGCTGGGAAACTAAATATTTAGTTAGTGTAAGGAAAATAATTATGTTTAATGTCTTGATACAGTTAATCATACAGCATGTGTAAAAGGTATATTGAATATTCTCATTTTGGATAGGTTTGTGTTAAAGGATTTAAGGGAATTCTCACTAAAGATCCTGTGGTGTTATCAGACAGGAACAAGAGGCCATAAAACTGGCATTCCTCGGGGCAATATAACTTCAGCCTGG
>CAEFZX010012785.1:0-18032 GCA_903066825.1 Alfaro cultratus | reverse complement strand
CGATCAGTCACGCAGTAGAACACGGGAATAGAGCAGCAGCGAGAGAATTGTCAGAACGCTGGTTTGTAATCTATTAACAAAGTTTGACTGACCTATCTGACTGTTTTGACATTCCCTTTAGCACAGCTCCATCTAATGGATGCATAACGTAACTGCAGCCTCTACTGTAGCGTCTATTCTATGCGCCTCATAATGCGGTGCGCCTTATATATGAAAAAAGTTTTAAAATAGGCTATTTATTGAAGGTGCGCCTTATAATCCGGTGCGCCTTATAGTGCGGA
Source organism: Alfaro cultratus (assembly GCA_903066825.1). Classification (NCBI taxonomy): domain Eukaryota; kingdom Metazoa; phylum Chordata; class Actinopteri; order Cyprinodontiformes; family Poeciliidae; genus Alfaro; species Alfaro cultratus. The sequence continues at coordinate 17,751 of CAEFZX010012785.1, read as the reverse complement.
AAATACGGTAATAGCAATATATATGTATGAGAAACTCAGGCTGCAACTAACAATTATTTTAGTAAATAATTATTCTGCACTGCAAAATCACAAAATCCTACCAAGTATTTTTGGTTTAGTTCCGAATGCAAATGTCTTAGTTTAGTCTTATTTCAAGTTTGCTAACTTGAAAGTAGCTTTGTGCCTAGATGTACCAAGATGCTTTGTACATAAAATAATTATTTTATTTATTTATTGTCTTAAATAAATAAAATAATTTACTTATCTTAAGTAAATAACTGATTGATTAAGAAGTTCTTGTTCCATTGGCAGATTATTTTACTTGTAACAAGGTATTTTTCCCATGTTATAGGTTAATTTATCTACAAATGGAACAAGTACTTCTTCATTAATAAAGAAATTATTTACTTAAACAAGTGCGTATGTCTTGCTGAAAAGTTTTAAGTTCAGTGGTTCCCAAATATTTTCTGGGTCCTCCTATGGATTACAATAAAATCCCCCCCAAAATAAAAAAAAAATTTAAATATCAACTGGGCACACACATCGCTCAACCAGACATAAACCTATACACATATTTTGTTTTCAAACTCCACTGAAATTTATTTCATACTTCAGGTTGCAACAAAACAAACTACAAACCATCTTTACACTGAAACACTTTTGTGTAACTCTTGGGAACCACTGCATTAAAAGATCAGTTTCTTACAGGGATGTTTCTTCATCCCTGTAAGAAACACAGCAAGTGATTTATTGTGGCACAGACAGAATATCATATTTTGAACGTTTGTGTTTTAATCATCTGCGCCTCGGAAGCGAACATGTTCCCACACAAATGAACAGACTAGCTTATTTATTTACTAAACCCTGCTGTGCCTCCTCTTCTCTTTCTGGTGCTGATTCTTCGAAATGCGACCGCATAATGGTCAGACTTTTAGAGCTGTGGAAACCTGCATCAGTTAGAATAATGCAACGTAATGCTGTGATGCAGAGTTGAACATGCCATCAAATAAATAGATCGTATATACTTTTTTTCCCCCCAAAAAAAATATACGTCAGTCACTAAAAATATACAGGGCAGTTGGTGTCCAATCACTCTGGGCAAATTATTGATCTGCAGATAATGAAATTTTTATACTTGAAATATAATAACCCAGTAAAAATTACACTCACTGATATTGATATATTTGTGCAGCTCAGAGAGGAAAGATTTAGGAAAGCAAACACTTAGTCACACAGATTTATCTATTAAATTATATTAAGTTTTCAGCTTCAAACTGCTGTTATTGCTTCACAAAAAGGTTTTGCAACTCTTGACATTTTTGTAACAATAATAAAGCTGATCAACATTCAGAAAACATTACAAAATTAATGTTTATGATTAACCCATATTTTACTCACTTAAACATGCATTTACTAGACTTTTCCTTGTATTTGTATTGTTTTTTCCCCGTTTTTCCACATCCTGTTGAAGAATTTACTTGGTCATTGTTTAAGTAATCTGCATAAGGCTGGACAAATAGGCTTAACCAGCCAGGCTGTCAGATGGTTGAAAAATATTTCAGTGTATACAAATGGCTCGATCATGGTCACCAGGTGTCCGAATAACTAAGGGTGTTCCCCAGTTGGACCACTTTTATTCAATATTTGTTCAATAATGATGTCTGTAAGGATTTATTACGAGCTACCAGTCATTTTTATGCAGATGATTATAATCATTTACAGCACTTGCAGTTCTTTTGTGCAGACTTTTAAAACTCTTCAGTCTGCTTTTAATCAGGTTCAGTGGCATCAGATTCAGCTTAAGCTGGTTTTAAATGGAAACAAATCATTACCTGTAGTTATTCCAACAATGAAGACTATCAATAGGGCAGGAATTGAGATGGTCAACTCTTTTTGAGTACCTGGTTGTGACCATAGATGATACACTTTCCTTTAAGGAGCTCACTATTGTGTCTAAATTAAAATTGAAATTGAGTTACTTTTACAGAAACAAGACTTGTTTTACTCGAGTCTGAAATCTCATGAGATTTTCTTTTGGACTTTGGTGAATTGTTTATGAATTAACCTGAACAATATCTCTAGAAACTGGTCTATCTGGTTAAATAAAGGAAGTTATTACTAAGTACATGTCCTTATGAATCATTGTGAATCAAAATAAAGGCTCAGAGGTCGTTGTGTTTGAATTCAGGAAGCGTTTTCCACTCTGTAGAGAAACCCCTAGGGACTTCTGTTAACGGCGTTAGCACTCACTAAATATATAAATACAAGAAATGACTTCATACTTCACAGCAGCAAAGAAGATGAATAGGTAGTTGATGTTATTTTTGTCTTATATTTGGGTTCATAGATATTTATAGGCATCACAGTTTTTCTTTGTAGACTCTCTTCGTTCTCTGCCTGGGAAATGGAGTCAGTTCTTGTGGTTTTCCCACATGTACTCCCCTTATGGCTAATAAAATCATAATTAATTATGATTAGGCGTCAGATTGTTGGTATTGTTTTAGTTTTTAGAAAGTATTCCAGTAGGCATGTGGGCTGTATTTGTCTGATAGTTTATTAGGACTTTCATATACGCTGTAATTGTTGGATTTTGTAAATTGGGCATCTGTAAAGTAGCAGGATGAGTCTGAAAAACGGTTATTGAATCTGGTACATGTCACTTTCAATGACCTGGTCCTCCTTTGCCTTCTGAAACGCTTTAATTCTTTTGATTCTTTAGATTCAGGTGACCAAGTTCCTCAAATGTTGGTTCGTTTTGACCACAACCCAAAAATAATCCAAGAGCGCACATTTTCAGTCTGAAAGCAGGATTCTACGTCTTTCTTCTCAAAACTTGTAATGATTGTACTCAAGACTTTGCCTCCCGCTAACACTTAGTCTCTGCTCGGAGCAAATCTTTTCTTGCAAAACTCTCTTCTCGCTTGTTGAAGTTGAGATTTTTAAAAAATTTCCTTAAAAATCTGCAGTTTCTGAGTATTTAAGAAACTGTTGACCTTCTGAGACAATCTTGTGTGGACGAAAGTCCCTTATTGAATCAAGACGTCAGAGTGAAACAAGCAAACAGGTTCAAGATGACAGAAAGGCGACAGCAGCTCAACCTTGAAGCAGAAAGTCTGCAGTAGCAGAAAAAATAAGTTGGAGATACAGTTGAAATTTTATTGTTCAGAAACAAAGCTTTGTTTGAAACAAAGCTGAATACTCAGACTATAGTTTCTTTCATCACTAGATTATATGCAATTATATCAGAGCAATGCTTTGTAGTGCCGTTTAATTTTCAAAACCTGAGCCAGTTATTTAAAAAAAAACTAAACGGTACGTTTCATACAATAAAAAAACCAACAAATTAATCATTTAATGATGCGCTTCCCAGCCTCAATTAACGATAATTGCTTTGTGTACTTCACACCTCCCACACTGCTTGTCTTCTGGTGAGTAACAATAGCAGCACCGATAATTGCGACGCATAAACCTTTCCACCAGCAGCGCGGTCTCAGCCGTCTCTCTGAATATTTTCAGCTTTTTATTATCAACTCAAGCTTCTCATTAGCTGTGGCCAACCAAACGTAAAATTCCTCATCAGTCAGACAAACATCAAACAGTTTGCAGACAATTTTCTGCAAGTGGACACTCGTGTCATTAGTTGCCCGGGACGTCAAGCAGCATCTCAAGGAGCTGTAACAACTTTGGGATACTTTCATGATAATCTGCCTGATGTGGGGAACACATTATTAACTTGATTGATTGGATTGTCTTTTAGTGTCTCCCTTTAGACGTAATCTGGAATATGAAAGTAAGTCTGAGGCAAATAGATGAATGGCAGCCATTAAGGCAAAAGAGAGACGAGCTTAAGAAGAAGGAGATTAAATTATTAGTTTTTCTGTTTTATCATTTGAAAACTCAGATTTATAGAGAAACACTGAGGGAGAGATGGAAGTATGAGCGGGTTGTCTGGGATAATTGCTGTTGACTTGATGACCCGGGCCTTCTGACCCGCACATGACAGCATGACCCATCTGGGTGGGTAGACAAGGATTTTAAATTACATGGAAACATTGCTCTTTCTCATGCTTCATTAAAAAATCACAAACTTACATCCTCTACTTTTGAAGAATAGACTCTGAATCCCTTGTCTGCTTATATTAGTCTCTTAAGTTTCGTAAGGCTGGGATTTTAAAATGCCTTTTCCATGCAGATTTACGATCTCAACTTGATTTTCTTGATGCAACTGAACGGTGGTTGCTGTTTTTAACTGCAGCATTACAGTGAAATATCCAGAGCCAAAATCTTCATTGTTTGAGTTGGAAATGTAATTTTTACACAGACACTCAGCTGTCATCAGTTCACCGTGATTCCCTGCTTGTATAAACTTGTTTGACCTGGCAAGAAAACCAGTGCAGAAGGTGGAGATAAAGGACACGAAAACCAAACAGGACGGAGGAGCAGAGCCAGCTGTTGGCACAGATACTCTGTTCATTTTACGGATAATCAAATCAAATTTTATTTGAATATCACATTTCAGCAACAAGGTTTTATATCATAAAAATACAAAGTCATTGAACACACAGTCAACAACTGAACATTACATTTTGCCGTCGTTACACAGTAGAAACTTGATTGTTTCAGTAATTATGTTTCAAAAACAACTTTAAACAGATGGGTTTTAGTCTAGATTTAAAGGCACTCAGTGTTTCAGCTGTTTTCCAGTTTTCTGGAAGTTTGTTCGAGGTTTTTGTTTTACCATCTTCTCCTCTTAAGAAACTTTTAGTCTCACCAATAATCCTGACATTTTAGGAGCTTCTGAAAGTTGCAGTGTGTAACTTTTATATAAAAGTAATTTTTTCTTTTTCACATATTTGTTAAAACTGCCACAATGTTGAGACAGATAATCTTGATCTCCTTCACCTCCTCCCTGAGCTACTATTACCGCCTGAAGAAATGCAACGCTCCCGGCCAAAAACAACAGCCAAGAGGAGGGTCTTAGCGCTGCCAATCATCCTTATGTACTCGCCTCTAAATATGCCAATGGCGGAGAAACAACGTATTGTGCGCTTTTTGACACATCTGGTTTACATTCAAAGTCTATGTGGAGGTGCGGCTATCGCTGCGCGATTTGAAGCGTTTTGAGGTTTGTCCAACGCTGGAGTTGGAAAATTCGAACTTTCGCCGCTCAATGCGGAGCGTCAACCAATCAGTATTGGCACATTTTCAAGAAGATCTCAGAAAAAAAACAAAAAACTATGGAGGATAAACTAATGGTCGCTGTTTGCTCTCGTCCTATGATCTTGACCAATCAAGTTATGACTACAGAGGCAGGAATATAAAGGACCTTGCTTGGAAGAGGATCAGTGAGGAAGTTGGAGTAAATATTTTCCCGCATTTGAACTACCCAAATCCGTCCAGCTAAACGTTGAGACATGTTGAGTCACATTAAGTAAATGTTAAATAAATGTATTTATTTAGACGAAATATTCAGGAGATGGTGGAAGAGTTTGAGGGACACGTAAGCCAAGGAGTTTCCTCTTAAGGCCCGACTGGCGCGATTTTGACACGTTTACAGCAAAATGTCAAGCGTCTGACTTCAAAATGCACACGCATCAAACTTGAAGCATCAGACGTGTTTTTGAAGCGCAAAACGCGTTTGTTGTGAACGCAGCATCACTGTTTAAGGAAAACTGTTAATCTGCTATTAGTTGTCAACAGCAGAGAGGACATGATTGACAGCGCTAAGACCCTCCTCCTGGCTCTGATTGGTTGTTTCTGTCTCATACTGTCACAACACATGGATAATTTTACCAAATATGTAAAAAGAATATATTTTTATAAAAGTTAAATACTGCAGCTTTAAGTCCTAAGTTGCGTTGCCGTTCAGGTTTTACAGAGGTAAAATTCAGTTCCATAAATTATAAGAATTTCCCTAAAATTCATAGAATCTTAGGATTCTTTGAGGAAATGGGCCGTGATGGGTGAACCTGTATTATCAGTCTAGACAGGAAGACAAACATCACATGACCTTGAAGAACCTGCCTAGCAAGTGACGGGGATTTTCAGCGGAAAAAACGTCCTTGGATTGCGTGTTTGCGTAGCTGGGAACATGGTGACGATCCTGTATGTCCTGTAGGCGTGCCTTTACAGAGTTTAACTGTGTAGCGTTTGGTTTGACTCAGCCAGACCGCAGCATCACTCTCACTCAGGAGAAGTTTCAGTGTCTCTTGGTTTAGGGAAACGATGAAGACGCCAACCTGTGTGACCGGTCTGGATGTGGTGTTTAAACTTCTGACTCTTCGTGTTTGTCCATTCAGTCACGCTCTGTTTGAGTTTGGTGCTTATTTAAGGCGATCCTCAGATCTTTATTTAGATACCTGAAAGCATTTTCTTCTCATCTTCCTCTGTCCTTTTGAGTCCATCTTTGTTTTTGAAGGTCGAAGGAACGCATGAATAACATTTATATTTAAATATTTCACCTTATATGTTCACAAATCAGTCAAATAGAGGCTGGTAAAATAGATTAAAAACTATAAGATTGTCTGGGCTTTGTATCGGATCAGGACTTTCTATTTTTAATGTCTTCCTGGACGTGCGTTTAAGTTTTGGATCACTGTCATGTTCCAGTTTAAAATTCTGCTTCAGCTTAAATTTTTATTTTTTTTATAGATTATCTTGGATTTTTACAAACACCCTCTGATACACTGTAAAATTCGTAGTTGACTTTGTTACCTGGTTTCATTTCATTTAATTATTTCAAACAGGTTTTTGAAAATAAGAAAACAAGTAATCAGTAGGACAAGAAAATCCAGGAACAAAATAATTAGCATACCACTGCTTTTGTGTTTGAAGAGGCATAGGAAGAAGTGAACACTTATTTAATCCTTCCCCTTATCTCAGGTTAATGAAGTATGTTGATCAATGCAGCAAACAGGAAGTTTTATTTATGCAGTTCTATGTCAAAGATTTTAGTTCTAACATTTACTGAATAAAAAAAGATAAGACTTGCATTTCACACTGATTGAAAATGAGACAGTGAAGAAAAAGTCAAATGTTTTTTTTTGATGCATGCCTCATTCCTTTGTCAGTTTTCTTCTCTACACTGAGTTTGAAATGTAGCCAAAAAACTCTTTCTGTTCGGCAGTAGAGCAACGGTTTCAAACTCCTTTTTGTTTTGGACCAAATCCAGATCATGAATTCTCTTAAAGGGCCAGAATGTATTTATAAAACCTGATCACAAACTGTTAAAGTATCAATGAATCCTTAAAATTAAATATTATCAAACATATTTTCAGTCTTTCCAGGATTTTGTGATTCTTTTTGATTATTTTTTTTCAGTAAAAATCTAAGTGTTTTTTTCTACTAATTTGGAAATATTTGCTCTTATTTATGAAATGCGTTTTTTTGTATAGATCATGGACTATAATATGACATCAAATAAGGCTGAGGCAGCTGTTTAGTTCAAGTAAGAACGTTTTTTTCAATTTTTGAGGAATATCTGCAATAAACTCCCAGTTTTTAGCACAAAAAGTGCGGGGATTTGTTGATTTTGTGTAAATTTCCACGATAATTCTCAAGAAATTGGAGGGACTGATTCATATAATTTGGCAGTAACAGATAAAAACTGCATTGATTTGATTGATAACATAATATTTAAATACACTTAGTGTTTACTGTAGAATCTAGAACTACGGCGGGCCGGATTTGGCCCACAGGCCTTAAGTTTTGACGCGTGTCCTCTAGCGGTTTTCATGTGTAATGAGAATCGACTTCTCTCTGGCCGTGCAGCAGAGATTCAGACCTCGCTGTCTGCTCGCTTCATGGAGGTGAATCTCTGAGTCACTGAGAGTCATTTGCTGCTGATCAACTATGTGATCAAAGCCTTTCATTCACTTTCTGATTGTTTTGTCTGTGGATCTTTTTGATGGTTTTGCTTTGAGTGCAACAGAACAGTTCAAATTACTCCTGTCGTGTGTCTGCATGGATCCTTTCTTTCAATATCATCTTGGTTTTCATACATTGGCTTCATTTCTTATAAAATATTTTGTGGCATTATCCTGAATTTGTTTAACAGAAGCCATTTAATGGAGCGTTGATTATGCAGAAAAATATCAGATACTCAGATACAGAGTAACATGTTAATATAGAAATAATCAATTCAGAGGATATATAGTGGTACAGTAACTTAACCTGCTAATTAGCGGCGCCAAAATCACCAAAACACCTGAAATAAGCATACCAGAATCAAAACTTCTGCTGTACTCTTTGGAGTGAAAGCAAAAGTTTGGACTCTTGTGTGAAGATATAATTCTAAATTTGTAATCGTTGCTGTCAAAGATACAAAAAGTAAATAATTTTTTAATTTACTACACATAGGATTAATGTTTTGAACTGGAAAACAAATGAAAATGTAGATTGATGTTTTGTCTACTTGTACTCCAGTGAAAGTGAGTTTTCTGGATGTGTTTTTGTACGTTGGTGTCCAGAATAATCAAAACTGGACATTTGGAGCAGACATGTAACTCCTCTATTCTTCAACATTATGATGATTCAAAACTCAGAGGGATACTCTGTTATATGCAAATTCACTGATAAACTCAATTATTGACAAATAAACCCAATGGAATAGTGATTACACCATTGTGCATTGCAAAAATAAAAACTGAGAAATGCTGATGTGCAAAGTGAGTTGTGAATGTGAAAGTTATTTTAAAAACAAAAGCACTCTGCTCCACCGTCAAGTTATTGTAGCAGGCAGGTAAAAATGACGTATTAGAGCAGATACTACAGCGCAGTAAAAGCTCTAATGCTACTATTTAACACCTTCCTTTCTCCCAAACTAACCAAAACACAGTATAAATCACCCAACAGACACCATCACTGTGTTATTTCTATGTAGTTGTGCATGTGAAGCACACTTATCCAAACGGCATTTAAACAAAGAGGAGCTGAGAATAAAAATCTGTGCTTACTTGCAGATGAGATTATCTCCTTCTGTGAACAGCAGCTGTTCATTTGTGGGATTCTGCCGCCATAAATCCAGTGGAATCAGTGAAGTCCTCTAAAGAATCACAAAACCGCTCTGGTGAGGCATTTTGCCATTTCATTGAGGAAATGTGTCCTGCTTGACTTGTTCTGAGAAGCTTTTGGTGAGAAAAACTTCTCTAAGTTGTTTGTAGACTCTGACTTCCTGGAGGACTGACTAATTACGCACCAGCTTGTGGAGTCATGTCACAACAAACCAGAAATATTTTAACTGTACAACTCTAGTTTTATATTTAGTGTCGGAGTTGATTGGCCTGAAAGACTGGAGAAAATATCGGCATGTTGTTTCAAAGTAGGGGAAGCTTTGTGACGCTTTTGGTTTGGAAAAACCGTCCAACTAACAGGGTTGGTTGAATGAGGTGTCGAACAAAATGTGTGGTTTTAAAACTGTTGTTCAGGGTTGAATACAGAATTATTTTGACAATAATTCTGTCTGCGTACAGGGGAACAGGTTAAGTTTAGTTAAAACTTTAAGGTATTTCTATTCCCTCTTATTCATATAACCCATTACAGAATATAAGCCTTATACCACAAAACGTGGCATTAGGAATAGTTTTTCTTGTAATCTTTAACTTATGGCTAATGTTTAATTTTGTTATAAATAGTAAGTAGGTTGGTTGTCCTATTGCTAGTAAGTAGTGGAGATAACAGTAGTAAATATTAATTAGCGTAAACACATATTTCAATATGCATTATTTGTAAAGTTTAACACAATATGTTTATAAAAAAAGACTAAGAATATTTTCAGTTTTTCCTATCCAGCATCCTGAGTGTCTTAAGTCTTTACCACTTTTAATAAAGTTACAAATCAGTCAGAACAAAAAAATAATAATAATTATGTGCAAATAAAATAAAAAAAATCACAGATATGTCACAAATTTACAGTAAGGCTGAAACGGCAGGGTCTGTTAGTAAGTCACAAATTATTACTAGTATTATTACTAAATAACATTTGTAATCACATAATGTCCTCATAAAGATGTGCAAAATATTATGTAATACAACATAAAACACTGACAGAGAAGTTGGATTATTGTGTCAGGAAAAAACTATTCAAATATCTGCCCATAATTGTTTGTAGAGCTTTTCAAATCTGACTTTATCTAACAAATTGAACTTGGATATAATGTATAGTATTACTCAATAAATTGAACTATTATTGAAAAGTAAATTTATTTCTGTAAGTCAGTTCACTGAGTAAAACACATTAATTACACACAGACTGTAATTTTATGACATTTAAAATTAAGTTTTATATCAGAGCAATAAAAAATATTTTCAATACAGAAATTTGGGCTTAATTAAAAGCACGTTTATTATCCGCTTTAATTTTATTTTTCAAAAAGTACTATTAATCTCATAAGTAAGCTTCTTCCAAACTCATATTCTAATCTGTTATTATTGCGTTTGAATGGATTGAACAGGAATACATACTTCACTCAGTTTAGCAATTTTTTAATTTTTTGCCTCATCTACTTAAATATTGTAGTAAAATAGCTCTAAACTTATGAAACTGGAATCGGGGTTGTAAATATCTGTAGCTAGCAGCAGGACAAATCATCTTACTTTCATGATTTTTGTTGGGGTTTTTTGACTCAAAGAATCAAATTATGTAAATGTACAAGAATGTCCAGCAGAGAAGATGGCAGAAATTTATTATGATTGATGAATTTTGAAGTAGGAAGTGGTTGAGCCTCTCGCCTCTAAACAAATAAAAAACCTCACACGCCTAATGAGAGCAGAGCCTCGAGTGGATTGGCGCTCCACTGATACGACTTTGACACAAACACAGCTCCACCATTAAAAGTTAAGAGCAAAGACCTTCGCTCCTCTTCATCGCCTCGCCTGGTTTGCTCCGGATTTTAATTGCAATTAGCTTCGACAGTGATTTATCGACGCGTAGTGGGTTTCAGCGCCATGTCATGGCGGACTAATTGGTTTGGTTAAAAAGGCGTGACAGGGAGCGCGCTGGAGGTGCTGCAGCTCTCAGCGGGAACATCAACTCTACAGGGACGTTTACAACTTTCCCTTCATCTCCCTCTCTTTCTCACCTTTCAAATCAAAAATCTAATAAAATTTTATTTCTGTACAACGTTTCAGTAACAAGGCATTTCAAAGTGGTTTACATCATAAAAACGCAAAAATACAAATTACATTTTACTGTCGTTGAATATCAAAATATTGGTTAATGTTTCATTGATTGTGTTTCAAAATCAGCTCTAACCAGGAGCTAGGTTTCTGCGTTTCAGCTCTTTTGCAGTTTTCTGTAGGTTTGTTCCAGATTTGTGGTTCATAGAAGCTGAATGCTGCTTCTCCATGCTCGGCTTTGGTTCTGGGGATGCAGACCAGAACCAGAAGACCTGAGAGGTTCTGGAAGGTTACTATGACAACAGAGGATCTTTAATGAATTTTCTTACTAAGCCGTTCGGTGATTTATAAACTAGCCGTATTTTAAAGTCTATTCTCTGAGCGACAGGGAGTCAGTGGAAGGACTTTAGAACTGGGTGATGAACTCTAACTTCCTGGTTTTAATCAGAACTCCAGCAGCAGCGTTCCGGATTAGCTGCAGCTGTCTGAGTAATTAATCGATGGGTCTAAAGATAAATGCATGGACGAGTTTCTCTAGATTAAAGGTGTTGAACTGAAGGCCCAGGGGCCAAATCTGGCCCGCTGTAGCTTTTTATGTGGCCCTCTCGACTCCAAATTACATCAATAACTTCCTCCAGTTTTTCACAAACCCGCAAAATTCACACAAAATCAACAGATTCCCAAATTTTTTCTGATTTTACTGCAAATTTTTCTCAAAATTGATCAAAAACATTGGGTTTAAGTGACTGATGACTTACTTGATGTCAAGTTATATTATGTAATATTATTACATTTTAAGAAACGCCTATTGAATGCTGAAACAAACATCTATTTATTAGTATTTTAAAAGTTCAATGGGTTGTATCAACCGGCCCTTTAAGGACATTGAGATTTTTTTATATGGCCCAAAATGAAAATGAGTTTGAGCCTGTTCTAGATCTTGCTGAGACATTAGTCCCCTAATCCTGTAAATGTTCTTCAGGCGATAAAAGGCTGACTTTGTAACTGTGTTTATGTGGCTCTGAAGGTTCGGGTCATCTCTATACCCAGATTTTGGGTCTGATCTCTGGTTTTTAGTTGTAATAATTGAAGCTGTGCAGTTATTACAGATATTTCCATCCTCTCAGATTATCAAATCTGATTTGTCAGGCTTGTAATAGCATTCAGTTTCTCCTAAGTTTTCTTGAAAGCTGCTTTACTTGATCTCATCTGGTATCTTGCAAGGATTTGCTGACATTGTGTTTAAAAAGAGAAGAAATCATTCTCTGATGTCAGACCATTAATCTACAGATAAATGGAGGCGAAAGCAGGGGAAGGAGACGAGTTTTCCTCTTCCAGTCACACAAAATGTCAACATTTCATCACAAGTGTTATTGGAGACTGAGCAGTGGGAAAGTTTCACCTCCTGGTTCTGCTCAGTTAGTCGCTGCTCCAGGTTCATGTGTGACGGTTGTGTGTTTAGGGAGTATCCTAACCGTTCAGAGTAAACCGCTGTGCTGTTTGCACTGCATGACGGTGAGCAGTGACAAAGTTTGGATAAAGTGTTAGCAACACTGTACACAACACAACACAGCACAACCATGGAGACCAGAGGTGTGTTTGAGATTGTTTCTGATAAATAAGAAAAAACAATTTGGATGAAATATTAGCAGATTTCCAGTCTCTGTTTCATGCATGAATTATGGTCCTTTATGTCAGGTTTTTTCTCAGTGTTTTTGATTTTATTAAGGCATAAAAACTTTTTTTTTTGAAAAAAAAAAAACTTTTCTAGGTGATCAGTTGTAATTTTCAAGAAATACAAAGTTGCAATTTTTCTTTTTTACTTTCGAGAGTTTCTACAGTAGAGGAAGGACTGGATGTTCCTGAGCTGCTTTTTCGTCTGTCTGCCATATTGGATTTAACAAAAAAATTCTTCCAGTTACAGTATATGGCCAGTAGTTGGCAGTATATTGTATGATGCACTAGTATCCACTTCAGTGGTCTGTGTGCATTTATAACATACAAATCCACAAGAAAATGGCTTTTAGAAAGCTGTCCACTGCAGTGACCGCTATGCATGAAAGAGTTAAATTAGCACAAGTTTATTTATTATTTTTCAGGAACAAGGCAGTTCAAAGTGCTGATAAAAACATAATACAGTAACCAATTATCAAACAAGCAATAAACATTACAATTTGTCAAGTGCCAACATCAAAATTATCAAACAAATACACATTAAATACAACTCTGGAAAAATTAGGAGCCAACTGCACTAAACCAAAACCTCCTGGTTTCTCCACCAAATACTGATTTCTGAACTCTTCCTGAGTTAAAATATTACTATTGTCGTTTCTAAATTAATATGAACTTGTTTTCTTTGCATTATTTGAATTCTGAAAGCATTGCATCTTTTTTTAGTTATTTTGACAGTTTCTCATTTTCTAAATACCAAATTTTTGCTTGTTATTTTGAAGACATGTTGTCAGTCTTTCATAGAATAAAAGAACAATGTTCATTTTACTCAAACATAAACCTATAAAGAGTAAAATCAGAGAAACGGAGCATTTAATTTTTTCCAGATCTTTATGTTGATCACTGTTCTACAGATGGGGTTTTTAGGTTCGATCTGAAGAAACTCCTTTTAATATATTGTTTAAAAATATATTAATCAGAATCAAATAAAATGTTATTTATGTAGCTTATTTCAGAATCATGAAAACAAATTGAAATATTAAATTTTTCCTTAATTACGGTACAGAAGCGACTCTAAACAGGCGGGTTTTTAATCTAAATTTAAAGGAGCTCAGTTTTTCGGCTGATTTGTAGTTTTCTGGAAGTTTGTTCCATGTTTGGTTCTGGGGATGCATTTTATTGCATTTATTAAACTATTGCCACTGTATTTTGAAACTAAAAACACTTTATTCCTAATTTTAATTTTTTTTTATTTTTTCCCAAACAAGCAAATATGTTTAATCATCTTTAAAAAGCAGTTTTATTCATCTTTTTTTATTTAATTTTTCTTCATCAGATACAACTGGTATGCATGTTTTCACAATGCGAGTGAGATGGAAATAAACACGTTTTAACTAAGGTCCATGTTTATCACAATCCCACCTCCTTTGACTTTAGAAAATACAGTTTCTGTACATTTTTAAGTTTAATGTTTGAGCCAAAAATTGGTGTGAGATTCAACACGACACTGTTTTGAAAAACATGTCGTTGTGTAGGTTTTCTTTTATCTCCAGTTTTAGTAGCAGAATCAATTCCTGTGAAGCAGTTAAATAAACATGACGACGAGGGAAATAAGCATCATGAAAGTTCGATATATTGGGACTTTCTTCTGCATCCTGTTCTAAGGTGCTTTATTTGATATCACAAATAAAATAAAGGTTTTATAAACCTCAAACTGTGTTTCAAAGAATCTCTGTCCCTAACAACATCCCATTTTCTCTCCAAATTTGGCTTTCTGAAGCTCTTGACTGAAGAGGTTTAGTACTTTAGTGAAGCATCGGATGTGCAGAGTGTAAATTATTTAAACAACAAACCCACATATTGAATCTGCACAGTCTAGAACTCAGTCAGGACTATTTATCCTCTTCACAAAGTTATATTTTCATTACAGCATTACTGAAAAGTTCAGGGGCAAAACCTTTTGTTGTCTTTTTAAATGTTGGTCCAAATTACAACAAATATAATCTGAAATCACTTAACAATACAGATAGTTCAATTTAAAGGATACAAATTTAGTTAATATCAATCAAATGGAATCATCTTATTTTGTAACTTTAATATTCAGAACAAAATAATCCTAATTCATGGATTTTAGAAGGCTAGTTGGTAAGAATAATTTTTGTTTTAAAACTTTAAAAAAAGGTTTTATTGATTAATTTATGTTACAAACTTAAAATTAAAAATCTTTACAGATAAGTAGTTGGAATTTAAGCATAGGATCATCTAAAAAAATTTGAAAAATACTGGTGATTTTATTTCACTAACTCAGTCGATAAATTAAACACATTATATAAACTACACTTTTTTAAATCCTATATTTCAGATATTAGGATGTTGTTCCATTTAAGATTAAAATACAACACCGGACCATTTTTAAAAACCGACTGAAAACTTATTTTTACTCATTGGCCTTCAACCCAACTGAGATCTGATTTTACAATTTTGTTTTTACTTTTTATTGGTATCAATTTTATCTTCTTAACTGCTTTTTTATAACTTCTTTGTCTTATTTATCTATTACTGATTTTTAGCACTATGTTTCAGCTGCAACTGATTTAAAAAAAAACATTTGTACAAAAATGGGGGCTTAATGAGAAGTATTAACTTCTTAAATGTTATTTCAAAAGTTAGTTTTAGACAGACAAATGAGCCTCATCAGAATACAAATCCTAATTTTCTTAAATGTACCTGTAATTTGTCTATTTTGTTCATGTTCAACAGAAATTCCCCCAATTTTGACGAGATATTTTCTTAAGAAAATTCTCATTTGGGAAGTTGGAGCGTAAAAAGAAGTTAAAATGAACGCACCTTAAATATCATCTACATGATTTTGGCTTTCAACAGGTTAATTTGTCTAAAACAGAGAGAAAAGTTAGGAATTATAGTTATAACTGTTCATAAAAAGTGATTCAGATTGAGCAGTCCTTATTTTTCTGCCGAGCCTCGGTGCCTCAGCGCGGCGGGCGCACAGATGGGGTGAAGATGAACAGCATGGAGGTGAAAACACGGCGGCGCTGAGTGGAGCAGGAAAAGAGCAGAAGCAGATTTCAAGAGTTAAATTCGCTCTTTACCCTGACATTATACAATATCCTGGAAAGATGCTTTTAATTGAAAATCAGTTTAATGATTATTGAGTTTCTTTAAATATTGGTCTCAGGTAAGCATATTTACAATAAGTAATAAATCAATTAATCACATAGTAAATTAAAATGAGCTTGATCATTTCCATTGTGATAATTAAAATTTTTTTCAAAGAGAGATTTTGTTTACCGAGACTTTATAATCCATTTATTTTACGATTTCAGTTGTGTACTGTTTTTATTTTTATTTCTTGTTTTTGGTGGTTTTATTTATTTTGGATATTATTGAATTAAGTATTCGTCACAAAATTAAAATAGATTTTTCTTTGAGATTATGAACTTTATCATTATTAGGATTGCACGATATGTTGGCACCAACATCAGTATCGGCCGATTTTTAACATATCGGCATCGGTCCAATAAAATAAATTAATTAATTTAAAAAACTGGGCCGATGTGAATGAAGAACAGATACTTATTTTGATCTGTTTCTGGTTATATTTTTTTTTTCAAAGGTGTTGAAACAAAACTGAAATATATTGGTAAATATGGTAAATATTAATATTGGATATCAATATCAGCTCAAATTTTCATCCCTAATTATTATATTACTCAAAACGACAATATTATTGTGCATTGCAGTAATTTCTGGGAAAATTTATCGTACCAGTTGTTATGGTAACTGGCCTGGTTTCAGGTTTTTCTTCAATGAAAGTATTTGTCCCTCGTGGTTTGCGGGCGCCCCCTAGTGGTCCGACAGGTACCGCATGTTAACCGTTTATTTGCTATGCTGTCAGCTCAAAGTGCTACGCTACAGCTAGCTTACCAAAGGACTGTACTTAACACTGATAATTGATAAATAACTGAAGGCTGGGTCAAAAAATGTTTTTGAACATTATTACGATGCATAGCAGGCCGCAGGAATGCAGATCTAGGTCTATGACTTGGCTGGCTGCGACATGATGGTGACGATGTGTGAACAGAGCTGCCCCCACGCTGCATCTTAACACCTAAAATAAAGTTATTTACTTTGGGCTATCTACTCTCTGAAAGAAAATGTTTGTGCTTATTGTGTTTCTAAATTACAAATGGCCCTAAAATGTCATTAATGCACACAACACTTGGTAGTAAAAAACTTTTTGGATTTCCATGTGTTTTCTATCATGTAAATAACTCAAAACGCCACGGTTCGACTTGTTCATGGTTTTATTGTGGCCAGTCACATTTGCAAAACAGCGCCACCTTTTCACTTCAGGAGGAACAAAGAAAATGAGTTAAGAGACGAATTATTTCATTTCAGGTTGTATATATTTAGATGTTATTGTGGGGTAATTTGACGTTGGGGGATTTATGATAAACTGTTCTAAACCTCCAAAATATCCATTCAGTCACTTGAATATTAAACAGTACAGTATTTATTGCAGTGCTTAAAACTTTAAATGTTGCATTCAGTTGACTCTCTTTCCCATTTTTCTCGTCTTGGTTGGCATCTGTTGCTATGGTTCTGTCGGTCCGACATGCGATGCTATTTCTATGGACACAGATCAGGAGGACACAGGCGGTGTAGGTGGGAGACATCAGCAGGTCTCTGCGTTAGACCGAACAAAGACGCTGAGGGAGGAAGAGGAGGATTACGAAGATTTTAAACAGAGAAGAGCCGGAAACAGATGGAATGTGAGAGTGAGAGACTGAAGTGTTTTCAAAATGAGACAGTTTGGCTTTAATGCAAATTTACCTTTTAACACAGAAAGTTGGAATTTAGATCACAAGGCTGTTTTTACTGCATCACATAATTATCTAAAATGATAAAACAGAATTGGGGATTTTGTGAAGAATTAACTGATGC
>CAEFZX010012783.1:0-103673 GCA_903066825.1 Alfaro cultratus | reverse complement strand
ACTATAGCATAAATAACATGCTAACAAGTTAACCAAACCATCCGTGTCACTCCAAATCACTAAACGCAATGAAATCTCCGTCCTGTGTCGTTTTTAAACAGCTCAGCTAACTTCTTCTACCTCTCCGGAGGTAGAATAACACAGGCCTAAAGCGCCCTCTTGCGGTTTAGTGTGAAAATAACATGTGATATGATATAATAATGTGTAAATTTCCACACATAAGTCGCTCCGGAATATAAGTCGCACCCCCGGCCAAACTATGAAAAACAAACTGCGACTTATAGTCCGGAAAATACGGTAGTTGTTGATTTGAAGTGAAGTTACAGAACAGGGTCCCCAAAGCCAGTCCCCGAGAGCTACCATCCTAAAACATTTAGATGCATCCCTTCTCCTATACACACCTGAATCAAATGAATAGTTTGTTATCAGATCTCTGCAAAGCTCCTTGACTTGAGATAAGGGAATTCTACAGTGGCTGACCGGTGCAAACACATAACAAGCGGTGAAACACGTTGCAAACACATGAACGGTGCAAACTCCAAAACACACACAAAAAAGCTAATTTAACAGAAAAAATGTTACAAAAGTGCTGCAGCGGCAGATAAAATGTTGCAACCACAAGAAATAAAACCTGAAGAGAAACTGTCCCAAATAAAAAAAACAACAGCAAGTATAAAAATAATGCAAACTCCACAAAACAGAAGTACAACAGACCACTAGAAGGAGTTGACCACCAAAATCATATGGGACTGGACCCTCTGTAAAGACAAAATGTCATGATTTAACATTACGTCCAAAGAAAAGGTGCATTATACTTTTTAAACATCCAGCAGCATATTTACCTAGGTGATATTACCTACCCCACATTACCCCTATTGTGGTTTGGACCACTTGGGGGTCTGGACTGTTATGTGGCTAGAGTTTGCATTTTATACTTGCTGTTATTTATGCCATTTGTAGTATTTTCTCTTTTGATTGTATTTCTTGTGGTTGAAAGCATTTTTCTGTTGCATTGTTTTTTGTGTTTGTGTGTTTTGGAGTTTTCATCATTCATGTGTTTGCAGTGCATTTCGACATTTGCACCTGTTGGTCACCGTAGAATTCAGCCATTTGATGCAGCTGTTGGAGAAGGGATGCATCTAAAAGTTGCAGCTCTTGAGGACTGGATCAAGTAGAAGTTTGTCCTCCACTCTCATTATTACACCAACTTTGTAAATACACCTCAAGAATAACAGTTCAAGTCAAAGGTTTTTACCCCAGTGGATGAACATGACATGAAAACATGTTTGGAGTGAATAAAGCAGGCTAACAATAAGCTCCTGCAATGACCTTGACCATGTTAAAGATTTCTAGGTCTGTGTCTGTGCCAAGAAACCAATCAATTTAAATAAAACTCTGCTGTTTCTGCAAAGATGAGTATTCAAATATCCAGACAGTTTTGCCAGAAGTTTGTCGATCGTCACAAAAACTCTGTGGTTTAGGAATAACTTTCTAAGAGACATTTAACCAAATATTGGAAGGGGTGTATGTATATATTTGAGTCTGTATGATAGTGACTCTGTTTAGATAAAAGAGAATTTAACAATAAATAGTAGGATCTCTAAAAAATTACACTGAAGTTGTGGTTATATTATCAAATCCACAAGAAAGACATGATACAAATAAATCATAATATCAGAATGAAAGAGATTAATGCAGATCCAAAGTGTATGTAAACTTCTGACTTGCGCCATATATAATGGATCAAGGACGTGCCCACATTGAAGGCACAGACGTGGTTCATTATTTGTACTTCACAATCAGAAAATGTTGTGTTCTAAGAGTTTAAATTTTACATACTGTGGAACGTTTCCTTCCAGTTTCTCTCACATTTTGTTTTTTATCATTAAAATGTATTTCCCATGAATGTGATTTTGTCGTAAAAGCAAATACTTCAACATTCAAGTTCAGATTTTCCAGGTTCTTGCGTTTCAAATGTATGGTACTTAAATCGAATCAATAAGCTCAAGAATTTAGAAATTTAGAAACATATTTCATCTTTAAAGCAGTTTCAATGCATTAGTTAAAAAACCTTATGAATCCTACATAAATGGTCACTAAATGAATAATTGATCCTTGTCAGGGCTCCAAATGTGTCTGTGAAGTAATCAGATTACTGTCTTGCTGTCACGCTGCTTGGTTTTAAGCTCTGAAAGCAAACATTTGTACTGCTCTAAATCTGTTTTTATTTTACTCGCTTCCGGTCGTTCTTCTGGTTTACCACACAGCATCGATTTTATCATTTGGCTCTGAAAAAAAACAAAAAAAACCACATCAAGAACAAGCAGGTATTAGGATTTATTTAATAACTTAATTAAAGTCTGTTGTAAAACTTTTAATGGTCCTGGTTTATCTTAAACATTATGATCCTTCAAGGCTTCATGAATAAGTTTCTAAAGTGATTACTTGTTTAGTCCTACATATTATAACTGAATTAATAGTTTGGACCATATGAGGAGACTTTAGCCCTAAACAATAAGCAATAGTCCCAGGTTCAGTTCCTGACCACTGGTCACTTGCTGTATAACTTCCCCCATTTTGCCCTTTTTCATGTCAATAAAAGCCACTAGTGTCTCAAAATCTAAAATTAATCTAAATATTTGGGAGTGTTTTTTTATGTTGGTCACTTAATGTATTTTTTTAATATTGCTGATAATTTGTCTTATACTATGTGCCAATACAATAATAAATAAATAAATTTTTTCTTTGTAATCTATCAAATATCAGCAAAGTGAAAATTAAGACGGTCCAAGATTGAGAGAGTAGTCAAGTACCTCTTGAGAAAAATGACACAGAAATTGTTGAGGAAGCTTCTGGTTTCGTACATCAGCCCACATCTGGAAATCAAGTAGCAATAAAGGAGAAGAAAACTGTTTAGTCGGGTTGAAATAAACAAGAAGGATTAGCAAAACACTTTTTAAATAACAAAAAAACTCTCTATACGTAAAGTGATGCTTCCACTACCGCCATAGTTAGCAGTAATTACAGCCTTCTTTGAGTGATAAACCTCTAATGTTTTCCTGGTAAAGTTTGCAGTAAAGACACTGTTGTTTTTTCTTAAATAGGATCCTGAAAGTTTACACTGATGTGAACTGTTTCACAGTAAAACAACAAAAAAAATTATTTAATGTTACAAATATCCAATGTTAAAAATATTTTATTTTTTACATTGATAGGAGTAACTAGGACCTTTTAATTTGTAATGAAAGGTTTTCTGTTTCCCTGAGGTTTAAATATAATGTGACACTGAGGGCCTGTCTCTCCTCCAAAGATCCTGGGAACCTTGTTCATCGACATGGCATGCTGAAATATTTGAAACATTTGAACATTTTTAATGAAAAGCTGATGGACTCTTCCAGAAACCTGGAAAAGGGTCATCATCATCCAACCCACAGCTCCAACCTAACAAAGAAATGATTAACAAGACAAAAAAACAATCTTACCTTTTCTTTTTCATGGATAGTGGGTATGTTCCAAAGGAGTTCAAAAAATATAAGACCCAAAGCAAATATGTCCACCTTCCGGTCATAAAGCCTCCGTTCCTTCTGTTATAAAATGACACAGAATCAGCAAAAGCCAACTAACCCATGAACTATTAAAGAGACATTCCTACAGCTGCTCTCACCTGCTCAGGCGCCATGTAAGATGGAGTTCCTTTATAGCCACTTCTCTCTTTCTGGTTCTCTGCATCATCTTCAATCTCAGACGTGACGAGACCAAAGTCTCCGATCTTCACTGTGCCGTTCCGGCTGAACATGATGTTTGCGGGCTAACACGCAGATTCACGAGGCACAGAAAGACATATTTCAGAATTTGCCCAAATGCACTTATGTAAATTTGATTCCTTGGTTTTCTATTTTTTTTTAACTTGTAAAAATCTCCTGCTTTTTCCTCCACCTTTTCAAGTGAGGTATTTGTGTGTAGAAATTTGAGAAAAGAGATTGATTTAATACAATTTGGAATAATGCTGTACTATAAAAAATATGAAAAAGGGAATTGCTGTGAATACTTTTCAGATGCACTGCACTACAAAAAAAGAAAACAAAATTAAACCAATAATTTACCAAAACTGGAATAGGCTTCCTACCCTATAGAGCCTACTTCTGCCTACTATTTAGAGTTTTATTTGTAAAACCTCTGAAAAACCATGAATAATTTTCCCCTATTTTATAACTAACCAGCAATTAGTGTTGTTGTAGCTCAGTGGTTTATACATTTTTTTGTCACATGAGCCAAAAATATCAAGTTAGAAGTACTTGAGGGCCAAAACAAAAGATTTCTTTAGACTGCATTTACAACAATATATACTGCATTTTTGCCTGCTCAACAATGAGCAAATCATGCAATATTTTAATCAAACATTTAAGATTGTCAGACTTTTTTTTATAGGAGATGAACAGTAGAATCAAAAAGAAAGTTTTGTACATTTTCGTTACGAAAAGAAAGACATCCAGTTTGCAAATTCTTTTGGGATCAATTGAAAAGAATAGAAGCACCTGTAGTCTATTCTTACCAATAAGAACAGGAATTGGGTCACTCTTTCTTTGAAAATGCTGGCTGTATTTAGCCAAGAATAAACTATTTAAAAACAGAAATTGGTGCAGCAAAGTCTGCTGGGTATTTTATAATAAATATAAAAACAACACACAAAAAACTGTGATTATTAAGACATAATTGTGTTTTCCATAATACTTTCAATTGCTAAAAGATTTTGTTGGTAATAATCGGCTAATCAATTGTTGAAATGCAGTTGGCAATAAAGTCAAACCCATTGTCTAGCTCATAATGTCCCAATAGAATCAACTTAAGTTTTTGCCATTTTGCAAAGCTGTGTCACTGTTTATTTTTTTTGTTTCAGGTGAAACCGACCAGCTGCCTCACCTTCAGGTCTCTGTGGATGAGCATGTTGGAGTGAATGTGCTCGACTCCACTGACCATTTGCACCGTAATATCCACACTCTCTTCTCTTCTCCTGGAGTCTCTGAGGGACTTTTTAGGGTTCTGGATGTTTTTCTCATCTATCCAAACCCGCAGTGTTTTAATCTCACACAATTCCATCTGAATGTATAGATACTTCATCGACAGGTCAATGGAAGACCTGGATTGTAAACAACACAAAGAAGAAATAAACACCAGGTTTGATGAGTGAGACCTCCAGAGAGCAGAGGACTCACTGTGAAGCGCTGCTGCTGTCACTGGAAGCATCCCAGTGGTAGGCCGTGTCCTCCAGCCAGCAGGAGTGGTACCGAACGATGTTACAGTGATTCAGCTCCGACAAAACCGTCACCTCCTCTAGAGTTTTTCTAATCCAAAAAAGTACAACAAATAGGCTACATTCAGAAAACATTACACCTTGATTTGTGTTTTTGAAGCATATGTCTTGGGGAAAGCCCACTGTTGTTAAGAAAAAAAATTCTTGACTCACTCTTTGTAGCGCACAATCTTTACAGCGTAATATTTTCTCTCCAGTTTACGTTTCGCCTTAAAAACACGACCAAAAGCTCCTTTATCGAGTTGTTCTATGGATTCGTAGTCTGTTGCAAATCTGCTGAAACTAAAAAGCATTAAAAGTTATTAGTGTGGTTGAGCATTAAAAGCATGTCTTACTTACTCTTATATCTTCTAAGAAAAGCAATCTCTCTCTTTGTTTCTTGTGCCAATTAAATTTCCATACCTTGAAACTGTCTGAGTTGGTGATTTTACACTCGGAAGATTTTCTCTCTGATAGGGTTTGAAATTGACCATATCCTTAATAAAAGCCACAATAAGGTTGTGAGTATTTTGAAAAAGAACCACAGATATAAATTGTCATGGTCACTACCTCTGTTCTTTACCTCTTTACTCTTCTCTTTGACATTTGGAAAAATTGCAGCAATTCTGGCAAGAAAAAAAAATTAACCATTGACATTTGGTGAAAGAAAGAACAGCTTTACAGTAGGAATGATGGCTTACTTTATTTTAGGCTTCACAACTGGACTTATTGCCTTTGGAAAAAGCAGAGGAACAATCATTTTACTAAATATGCAAACTTTCAAAATCCATTTGAAAATTCATCTCGATGTTTTACACGCTGGCCAAAATGGTTCAACAAAACACAAAAGCTGCAACTAAACAGTACAAGTCACAATGGCTTCATTTTACTTATAGTGGAGGTAAAAAATAATAAATCGTATTTTAACTTGAAATGGAAGTTGTGGCCAGTTGGAAGTCATGCTAAAGTGAAGTTTTGTTAATGTCTAATATTAAACCAAAAACATAAGCATATGACAAACTACAGTGTTTGGAACCTCATCATTAGACTAACAACGCCGTTGCAAAGCCCCAAAATCTGACAACCAAAAGGGTATCAGATCTTTGTGCTGCAGCTTTTGTTACTGTCCTCTGTCTTGTGTTGTGACTTCAGTATTTTGTTGAACCATCTGGGTCACTGCAGGTTTTAAGAGCTCAAAACACAAAGCAAAAATATGAGTAGGGTAAAAACTCTCATGGATAAACCCGCTGAAATATGTTCTGCAAAGGAAAGAGAGGAGCAAGAGAAATAAATAACAGACCTGATCTTTGGGTGGGTTTGATGGATCCATAAAAACAATTGATTCGCTTGTGGCTGGTATCACCAGGCCTGATTTTGTGTGACCAGAGTCCCTAAGGATTGGAAGAGACACAGGATTAGTGCCGTGTTCAATTATAAGCGTAACCGTCTGCTGTATGGCTCAGTCATAACATCATAACACTTTCATTATAAAGCATTTTCAAATTTGAATAGTTTAAGTATTGTTCCAACATCTGAAGTAATGAAAATAAATCATAAGAAGAAAGACAGAAGTGTGTGTTTGTTGGTAAAAATATATAAGAATGCAGAATAAAGGCCTTTTAGAATCATAAATTTGACTTTTGAAGTTTTCTTGAAAGTAATACTAAACTCTTGTTCTCGTTAGCTCAATTTTGTGTCTCATCTTGTGAGTGTTAGGTGTGGTTACACCCCTAATAAAATCCCGTAACAATGCAATCAGTCCTGTGATGAGTTTTAAACCCAAACTAAATCTCCACTTACACTAAGTTCATCAGGATTACATTTAATAAAGTGCACTTTTTTTCTAGTATCTTTGACAAAAGTTGGTAGCTGCCTTACAGTGTGTTTGTTGGAGGGGACTGCTTGGCTTGTGTGCAATCATCAGACCCAGCTACCTGAAAACACACAGAACCAAAATGTTACTTTTTCATATAATATGAGCAGACCAATAAAACAAAGATTTAAAAGAAAATGTGTAGTAAATGCTTGTTTGGGCTCCTTTTGCATCAATTACTGTGTCAGTGAAGCATGGATGAGATCAGCTTGTTGATCTGGTGAGGTATTAAGCAATCCCAGATTGCTTTAAAAGCGGCCTTCAATTCATCTGTAATGTTGGTTATGTTATTTCTACTATTCCTTTTGATGGTACAACATAGATTCTCTATCGAGGTTAGATCAGATAAGTTTGCCAGCCCCTAATCTCCCAAATGGACATTCCTTCACAGTCCTCTCAAAGCTGTGGCTGTCCCTATTCCCTGTGCACATTTGTCTACAAATTGTTTTCTTTCCACTAAACTTTCTGTGAATATTCTGTGCTTATTTAGAAATGACATTTTTAAAGCTAGTGATTAAAATGAACTGAAATAAATACCTTCAATATATTACTCTGTATGTAATGTGTAAAAGACGAATGAACTTTTCAATGATATTTTAATTCATTTAGATGCACCAGAACTAGATCTCATGTTAAAAAAGCTTAAGTATCAGTACCTTGCTGTCCCAGTCTGACCGCTCCATCAGTGCACAGAAGGCCAATCGAGCTGCATTCTGTTTGGCATCCTTGACGCTCTTGCCCTCACCAACAGAGTACTGCACCTTGTTAATCAATAACTTGTAGGAAAATCTGTAATGTCCAAAAGGAAGAGGTTAATAAGCAAAGAGTTTATTAGTCTGTTGCTATGTATTTAGCTTAAAGAAGTTCACTTATGCTCACATTGGGTTATGAGAGGGGCCACTTCTTTTCTCTTCTACAAACGCACAGGTGCTCCTTGTTTTCTGACAGTGAGAATTGACCAGTCCAATGAAGTTTGTTTCTGTGAGGATGCTGTCTTCAGACTGTAGGCTCAACCGCTTGGAACGATTACTGAAAGACAAAATATTATAACTAATAAAACATTTTACAGTCCCTCCAGGAAGTTGAAATATTAACTAATAGGAAGGCTATTAACTCACCAACTGTATATTTTGACTTGCAATTTTCACCAATCATCTCAACTTTCCTGCAAATATGACTAATCACCTTTACGGTTTATGTAATTCCTTCTTTTCTGACCAATCATAGCAACCCGGCTGAATTTTGACCAATCCCCTTAGTCATCTTGAAATTGAACTTCCCCATGACATAAATTTATTTGTATCAAGGGTGCTATTTCAGAAAAGTACTTGACAACACTATTTGAATTTCACTTATTAACCATGTTAAAATCTTATATTTTTTGTGAAGATAAGATTTGTAAGATCATGGCATGGTGTAAATAAAGCCTTAAAAAAATTGAAACTTTTTGAAAAAGGTGTTGTATAATCGGTAATTTTGGCCGCAACAAAAAAAACAAAACAAAACATTGCATCATCCTGGAGGGACTGCTTTTAGAACCAACACAGGGAAAAGCATCAGGCTCACCTGATATCTGAGACAACTTCTTCATAAGGCAGACTTGATGTGCCGCTGTCCCGATCATCTCCAGTCTGCAAAACAAACAAAAACATAGAATCAGAAAAAAACATTTAAATGGAATCCAGAAATCTGATATTTTAGGATAAGATGCTAATAAACTTATGTATCACACTACTTACATCTAAGGTTTCATTGCCTAATATCTCATGATGCACCAGCCTGGCAGCTTCCTCCCTGGCTTCCTTCTTGGTTTTCCCAAATGCAGCTGGAAACTCCTTGTCTCCCACCACAAACCTACAAGACCTGATGCCATCATGAGAAGAATACTTTTATATAACTTGTACTACTGAATTCACACCTGTAAAAGTAACTGGATGATGTAAGGAGACCTACTGAGATAAATTATTGGGTCCAGGTGTGATTTTCTCCACAGCCCTTATCATGAGCCTATTACTTTGTCCATATTCATTCAGCCAACACATGTAATTAGTTTTCACCTGAACCCGAGGAGAAGAAACTTCTGCAACACTTCCTGTCTGTCAGGACAAAAAAAACAAAAAACAAAAAAAAAACATGTCAGTATTTCACATCAATGCAAAAAGTGAAATGTGCATTAATTCAATAATTCTTACAGAAACTGAAGTTTCATCTAACAAGTGTTTCAAGGCATTTTTAGAAGCGCTCTGTTTGGCTTCTTTCTTGGTCTTCCCCACACCTTCAGGGTATGGCTTTCCATTCACAACAGCTTTTAAAGTAAACCTGCAAAAGATTCAGAAGAACTGCATTAGTTGCATTAAGAATGTGACTGAAGAAAAACTATAGCTAATTTTTTCACATTTTGGGAGATTTAATGTGACAGAACAAACAGTGTAGGGTGAGTCTGAATTCAATACCTTTTTTAGAGGCACGGCTCTAGCAGCTTTGCGGAACAAAATTTGTTATTTTTTTAGTTAAATTTCCACCAAATGGATAAAATGTTTACTGCTGGTGTTATCTAACCAGAGTTTAGTCCCCAATGTTTTCCTTCTGTGTTCTCCGTGTGATAGTCTGGTTACTCTCCGAGTACTCCAACTTCCAACCATGACTTGCAGTCATGTTTCTGTCATGTACAGAAACATGACTGCTAGACTAATCGGTCTTTCTAAATTGCTCTTAGGGGTGTGTGTGTACATGGTTGTTTGTAATGTGTGTCTCTGTGTTGCTAAGTTTGTACAGAAATTGTATGGATATGGATGGATCAACAAATTAGCAAATGCTAATTTCTGTGATTTTCTTTCAATAATCTCTTTCTTCTTGCACGCTCTTCAATGAATGCTGATAGTTGTCCTTCAGACACATTCTCCCACTTGAGCTGTGGATCTTGGCAGCTCCTCCAGAGTTACCATAGGGTCTCTTATATGCTACTGACTGAAAACCATGTCTTTGTAGGGTTGCATCTGTTCCAACCTCTTACTATTCTCAGAACAGAGCTGTTGAATCAATTAAAACTTGGGAATGTTGTTCTATAATTTAACCCACACATTTCTCCTTGATCTGACTGCTGTGTTCATTGGCCTTCATGATGTTGTCTCTTCACTGACGTTACTGTACAGCATGCATGTTTTCATAAAGATGAGTGGTTTACTAAAACGATACAATACACCTTGAGACGCAGATAGAAGAAAACTTCCAGAATGAGGCGAAAATAAAAAATCCCACCAACTCACGTTTTAATGTGGTCAGGTCCAACACATCCAACTTCTTCATACTTCAGCTCCAGCCGCTCTCTTTGTGCGTATTCGTTCAGCCTAGCTATGTAGTTTACAGAATCCATTTTAAATAAGATTAGCTTCTGAAGTGCAATATAATATGAGAAAACACAGTCCTAGATAGGCAACACTCTTCTGGTTTCATGTCGGCGCTGCTTCCACTGCTGAGACGTAAGTTTCGATTTCATCAGAAACGTCACTCGTGGTGCCTTCAAGTCCAGTCTGAAATATCAACTCCTGTGGAGTTTAATGCATTCACTATTTTAATTAAAAATCAAACTTTTAAAGCCAGTTTTACATTTCCAATAATTGAAATATTTAAAAAGTGACCGAAGAGTTTGCAAAAGAATGAAAATAGATTAATGTATTAAACATTTTTGGCCACGTGTAAGATATGTATTAGCCTCTCTATTTGTATTACCTTTGTAAAAATATGTTTGTAGCTTTTGTAAATTATGAATGCGGATGCTACACAGCTCAAAGGAAGTAAATAAATATAAATCCAGTAGGGATTCACAACGGTTCCAGTTGATGGGACATGTAGTTCAAAACGCCAAAGGAATACTTAGTGTAATAAAAACGCACGAAAAACAGTCATGAAAGGAAGGTAATAATAATGATTTACAGACGCCCCCAGTATAATGATATTTAGGGGAAAGAAATACTAAAAGCAGAGATAATTATGTATTTTTAAAAATGTCAACAATATGACCTCTTTCTAAGTAACTCAAATTCAACAACAATTTTTGAACATGACAAAAACCAAATTTCATCAACACAAGATTTCTAAAAAATACTTTTATTATAGCTGCTTTTGAAACACATGAAAGAGATTCCTCCATCATTTTAAAGAAATTTGTAAATGCAACTTTATCACATTTATGAAGAAAAAAACAGACATAAAAAGACAGTAGATTTAAACAATAAATGAACGTTTCACAAATTACCACTAATATTATCAAATACAGTTGCCAAAGTCTGTTGATTCCGATTTGCACTGTAACATTATTTTATTACGTCAAAAATATTTTAAGAAACAAATATATGTTACTGTTTTTTCAAGAAGGAAGCTGCTAAATGTCTTTTAATCAGGATCATTCGTGATCTGCTGCTGTATCTCCTGGACAATTAGAAGCCAGGTCCTCCTCATCTGCAGAAAGTTAACATATGCATGAGCAAAACAGCATAAAACAGATGGAAATCTTATGATGGTTTCACCCTTACCATTATATGTGGTTCCACACCATAAGCAGTAAAAATGGACTCCTCGTAAATAGGATGTAATAATTTGCAACTTATCAGAGGGCTGAAAGAGAGACCAAAACATCTGAAGGTAATATAATGGTAAATTTAACAGCAAACACATTAATGACATTGGCATGGAGCATATATTTCATATCTTAATATTGTTTAGTAATATTAATATCTTTTTTTGGTAACACTGGGATTTTATACTGTTGTGAGAAGTGTATATCCTAAAATAAATACCAACATTTAGCTCTGGAATTTCTTCCTCTTCGTCCTCCTCTTCAACAGGATCTTCCTCATCATCACTATCACCTTTGGGCCAATACCAGGGTTCTCTGGGAACAGTTATGCCCTGAGACAAAAACATACCTCATGTGTAAAAAGAAAACCAACACAACAATGAAGAGTCACTTTAAGAGTCAAGTCAAAATGATAATGAGATTTTTCTTCAAAAAGTATTTTCCCCTTCTTCTTTTTTTATGGATTCTCACATTACAGTATCTAAAATGAGGGCTGACCAAGGCAAGCATTATCAGAGAAACAACCAAGAGGAGCAGCAGAAATCCACAGCTCAGGTGGAAACAGCTGTCAAAAGTACCATCCGCAAATCTGACCTTTGTGGCAAAATGGAAACTTACGTTTAAAAGAAGTTGTAAGAATTTTCATTAGAAGTTTGTCACAAGTCATGCTGGAAAAGACTAAATTTCAACCTTTTGACCTACATACAACAGGATATTACAACTAGACTGTGATCACACCATTGTGATGGTGGGACCTGGTGGAGGAAGCATTATGCTGTGAAAAATGCTGCTTTTCAACAGGGAAACAGATTTGTCTGACTTATTTATCTCATGGTTGGAGTTAAATAAAGGGGCATCTAGGAAGAAAGGCTTTTCAGAGGCTGCAAAACACTTGAAACTAGGGTGGAGATTTAACTTCCTGTATAACAACAACCCTCAAGATGCAGGCAGAGCTGTAATTACATGATTAGGTCAAAGCATTAGCATATCATTGGCTGTAATGTGGCAAAATGTTAAATGACTTATTTGCAAGGAACTTTATACTCAGATTTCTTCTAACCTTCTGATTGTCAAGCTGCTCGCAAGACCGCTGACTCCTCCTCAGGTCTCCTTCAATCTTCCGCTCTTCTCTCTCTGTTCTGACTCTTGACCTGAAGTGCGTTGCAAACACAGACAATAAAACAGTTCTACAGTAAGCAGGGAGGCTCCTTAGGGACATCATCTCAAATGCTCTTGCAACTTTCACCTAAAATCCTCCAGAGACTTGGCCTCGTTCTGCTGTTTGGCTCGAACTTTCTGCCGATAATGGTGGAGTTCCTCCTCAGCTTTTCTTTTTTTCATCTCTTCAAGACCAATACCCCCTCTATCTGATGGATCAGTAACAGAAACCTTAATAAACAACAAATTGTACTCATCAGCACAGTATGATATAAAAAATGAACAGCTTACCTGCTTTAATACTTAGAGGAATCGGATCAACCCTTCCTGCTCCTGAAGACACATAAGCATTACATTTGACTCAAGAGCCTAATCTTGATTAAAGAAAAAAATATTAGGAAAGATTATACTTACCCTCTTTTCCAAGGCCTTGGCCAGCTTTGTAACCCATCTTTTGAAGAAGTGCAAAGCCTTTGTTCTGATTGCTGATGGAGCTCTGTAAAGCTGCTTCTCGGCTTTCGTTCTCCTGCTCCTTGTAGCTCTTCTGGCGGTTCTGGATATTCTTCTCCTTTTGTTTTTCCTCCTTTTTGATGGCTTCCTTCACCCTCCTCACCATGCTCACTCCTGGCTTCACATCCTGCCTATAAACAGGAAAAACATGGAGAACAGAAACTTTTTGCAGATAATTTCTCTATTAATATTTTAAATGAGAATGAGGGGTGCTTACTTTCACTAGGCTGGTAGCAAAAGAAGAGAATGTAAAATATTTTTTTTACTTACAGGAGCTGGAAATTTTTACCCAAGAGAGATGTTACTTCAAGATAATATTACTCAAATAAAAGTAAAAAGCATGGTACAAATTATTAATAAGATATTTTTTCAAAAAGTTACTTCTGTAAATGTAAGTAGTTACGCCCTCTGGGGTAATAACACAGAGGTCCTTCTTTTCCCTATACAGAGCTCTTTCTCCAACAGAATTACTCAACTAAGATGCTGACTTTAACATTATATTCAGCACCTAACATACAGGCAGGTTTTTCTACATTCAGCTAAAATTCCTGGGATGATGGATTTATATATTATTTTATACCTACATTCTTTTAGCTACAACTGTTTTGTTGAAACCTGTCAAGTTTACTTTTTTAAATGAAGGTAATTAATTAAATTCAATAAAGAAATTCTATATTAATTCTATATTTATCATTTGTATACTGCTGAAAACTGCTATCATTACATAATTTGCAATATCTTGCTAGGTAGCTACATATCTTCGTTATTTCGATACAAACATAAACTGCTTACATTTTAATGAGGAATGCATCCGACATATAGTCTTCTTCCTCGTCCGACATTGCGAATTGCAGAAAAAAATGTAGTACAATTAAAAATAAAGAGAGAATCAGCTTAAACAAATGCTCGCTAGTTAATTTTGTTGCTCCCCCTGTGTTTGGTTCGTTCGTAGAAAATTTCCGACCATCTACAAGGAACCCACGTGTCAATAGTTCCGTTGTTTAAAACACATAATTATAGAAAATGTATTAATACACACCATATAGAATTAAAGTTTAATGCAAAGCAAAAGTTTTAAAACTTTTTTGTTGTCAATTGCGCGAATATTTATCAGTTATGCTGGTTATTATTATTATTTGCATAGTTTCCCACCGGACGTACTTGTTTGCAACGCCGCTGATATTTTGTCGTCATTCATCCTGGATCATCGAAACACTGGTAGTATTTGTATTTTATCGATATTTAGCTTACATTTTAGGATGCTGTTGTTGATGTCGTGTTTTATAGGATATCTGGGAGTTGTGATAGACTTCAGAAAACAGCTTAAAGCCCCGGTTAACGCCGTGTTGCCGGAGTTAAACTTGTTCCTCATAGGAATCAGCTAGCTAGCTGAGGTTGCTACAAACAGCTAAAAACTGCCAACGGCTGTCAAAGCACAAAACAACTCAAAAAATAATGTGTTACTGCTTCTAAGCTTTACTTTTATGAAGCACAGACGCCATGTAAATGAAGCTAAGTTTCCGAGAAACGATAGATATTTTGAGGTCATTTAAGCGGTTTATTTTATTTATAGACTGTTGAGATCAGTTTATATGACGCCAACTCAAAGTAAATCTCAAGGTATAAGAAGACAACAAGTTATTTTTAGGACATACATGAACAAATTTCATTAAATTCAATTCATTACAACATGATGCAGTCACATCAAGAATTATATGGAATTAAAACATTTAACTAGCTATAATGCAGTTCCAAGTCAGGGGATGATGTAAAAACCAATTTAGAATAGAATAGAATAGAATTCAACTTTATTGTCATTGCACTGTCACAAGTACAAGCAACGAAATGTAGTTTTGTAACTTTAAATTTAATTGTAAAAAATAATCAAAGGAAGCCCAGTAGATTGCATTGAATCACTTATTTCATAGAAATCCCTCATCCTAAGCATGCATGTGGCAACAGAGGAGAGAAGCCACTCCCTTTTAGCAGGAACCTCCAGTAGAACCAGATTCAAACTGAGCTGCTGCAAGCAGCTAGGTGTTGAAATAGCCAGAAACAGACATAGGAGAAAAAGAGAGAAGCTCTGGGTCAGGAGTTCTCTTTATGGAAAAAGAAACACAGTAAGGCTGCAGTACATCAGCAAAACATACAATATAGGAAAACGTTGAATGTTGCGATGATGATGTGACATTATACTGGAATGTTGGCATGGGCCAGTATGAGAACTACCACAGCTTTATGATATTACTGTATTTACACCAAGGACTCTATTCCGAAAACACTGACCCAGTCGCACCCATTGATGCAGACCGGTTGGCAACTTGGTGCTAAAGGCCTTTGCTATGGGCATATCGACTGTTGTAAGAAGAAACAAATGACTTTCTGATTGCAAGACAACTACTATACTCAATGTTCCACAGTCAACCCAGTTTTTACCATTATAATAATTTTATTTATAACATTTCTGGTGATTTCAATGTAGTAATAATGTTGAATCAACACTTTCTGCTGCTAAACAGACATGATGGTCAAATTTTACTAACTGTAGTTTAAAACCAGTGTTATCTTACAAAGAGATTTGACTGGCTTCCCTGCAGCATGATGCCGCTACTAGCATATTTTATTGTTCATTTTCAGACTATGACCATCAATGTTTGTTTTGGAACTGGAAAAAAATGATTGTGTTGTAAAATATAGGAGCCCTCCTTTCACAGTAATAAGTGGGAGGAGAGCAGTGCTGCCTTACGCTTTTCTCCATAAAACAGGAGGAAACTCCAGTCTCTCTAGGCTTTTCTCTGACATTTCATTGAGAGGACTTTAAACTCTTTATTCATTTTGGTGGTTTTGGAACCGTAACTTGCTAAAACTCCTGTTTACCCTGATATCAGTTATGCCTTTATATGCAAGACTTAACAGGGTAGCAATTAAAAGAAGCTGGAAGTTGCATAATGTGACTTTTCCATTTTGTTTCATTTTATTTTCTGAGATTATAGCTAAATTACCAAACAGGCAGAAAATTGGCATTTTATGCTGACAATGTACACTTTCTAGCAGAGGAGGGTGAACAGTTCTGATCCTCACCATGGAGCTGGCTCACAGTCTGCTGCTCAATGAAGATGCTCTGGCTCAGATCACTGAAGCAAAGAGACCAGTCTTCATCTTCGAATGGCTTCGATTCCTGGATAAAGTGCTTGTGGCAGCAAATAAGGTGATTTGTCATTGTTAGTGTTGCTTTTTTTAAGTAATTGCCTTTGTAGGCCTCCTTTGACTTTAATTATGTGCTTGAATGGCAGGTGGATGTGAAGGAGAAGCAGAAGAAGCTGGTGGAACAGTTAACAGGACTGATCAGCAGCGCCCCTGGACCACCAACTAGAAAACTGCTGGCTAAAAACCTTGCTACTCTCTACAGCATTGGCGATACCTTCACCGTGTTCCAGACTCTGGATAAATGCAATGAGATAATTAAAAGCAAGGATGACACACCTGCATACTTACCAACAAAACTGTAAGATACAGCATTTTGTAATATTTACAGTTTATTAATAGCTTCTTGACATTTACAAGGACCTCTTATTTTTTTCTTTACTGTTTTCAAAATTCAAGCACATACAGCTGACCCCTCTCAAAGGGTATTAGGAGTTAAGCCATGCATTAGTCTGCGGTGTAATAATTTGTGTTTAAAAGGGAGGATTAAGTTAGAAGGAACAGGTGTTATGTTTTTCTTTCTTGCATTAATGGAAGATTAATCCTACATTAGGATTTAATGGTGTAGTTTATTTTAATCCTGTGTTTTATTTATGTGAAGTTTATTTTCCACATTTAGCCCAATACAAACCTTAATCTTTTGTATTGGGATTTTAAGTGATGGACATATACAAAGCAGTGCAGCTTGTAAAGTGGAAGAAAAATTTAACTAACCCTGATAAGAAAGTTTGTCTTTATCATATCTATTTTTCTAATCATTCTGAGTTTTTGTAATGATTTTTGCTTGCATATAGCAATGTTTTGGTTGGTATTTGTCCCACAGTGCTGCAGTGGCATGTGTTGGAGCATTTTATGAAAAGATGGGCCGGATGTTGGGAAGCTCATTTCCAGACACCATTAATAATCTCCTGAAAGCTCTGAAGAGTGCAGAGGTAACTGAGATGTTTTGTTTTTGACATAACTTGGTTCTTTACTGGAGGGCCATTGTGCAATATCTGTATTATTTATTTTAATGAATTCTGTAGTCCCAAGGCAGAGGAGAGATCCTGCTCAGCCTGCAGAAGGTGCTCAGTGGACTGGGTGGAGCTGCAGCTTCATGTCACAGAGACATCTACAAGAACGCCCGCTCCCTCCTCACAGACAGATCCATGGCTGTCCGCTGTGCGGTAGCCAAGGTTAGTATCTGGAAAACACTTCAAAGAAGGGATAGAAAAACACAATTACCGTAATAGCCGTATTCTAACTGAATAGTTTAAAACCACAATTATATGAAAATTCATTCTAACATTAACATTTAAGTTCTCGCTACAGAAACGGCCTCTACTAGAGAATTAATAGTGTAACTTGTTTAAAAGACCCAGTAATTTCTTGAAATCTTTCATATTAACTGTACATCCCATAAACCAACATCACTCTTAAACAGTCTACCATGTATGACATCTGGTCTGGTTTATCAACAAACTGCTAAATACAGAAATGAGAGCTATTGGGACCTTTCCTCTTGGCAGCTGTTAGACTATATAACCAGCAGCCAACAAACTAGAAAATACCAAACCTAAGCTGTACTATTTCACTTTATGTGCAATATTTGTTTACCTACAGTTACTACACAAATTAAAAATTTCTGCAGTAGCTTTCTTAGCCTTGATTCTTGTATAAAGCCTTTTTTTTTACAGAAATATAATGCATTTACTTAAAAAGCTGAATGAACATGCCTGTGATCTCAGTTTTAAACACCTTTCTTAAGATTAAATAAGAAAACTTTGAGTTTTCCTCTCTGTCTAGCAACTTTCAAATTGAATAGTGGTAAGTCGTAAGGGCTCTTAAGTATGTTGGTGTATTCACTGATCATAATTAAAATCAGATTAATGAGTTTCTGAATGGCTAGTCAAGCTGAAACTTATTCATTTACAAAATTTCTCATCTTTCTTTTTGCCCGATCAGTGCCTGCTGGAGCTGCAGAATGAGGCAGTGTTCATGTGGACGACTGAACTGGAGAACGTGGCCACTTTGTGTTTTAAAGCCTTGGAAGGCTCCAACTATGGTGTTCGGGTGGCAGTTGCCAAACTGCTGGGAACCGTCATGGCAACGGCGCTCATGCCCAAGCAAGCTGCAGGTACCTGAGCTGGATCAACAGGACTCTCTATACGTTCTATACAGACTCGCTGTTTCCAACCTGGTTTTTTGTGACTCCCAGTGATGCGTCAGAACGTGAAGCGGGCCACACTGGATGAGGTTCTGGAGCTGATGGCCACCGGGTTCCTACGGGGCGGATCTGGCTTCCTGAAGAGTGGAGGGGAGATGCTGAAGGGGGGGGCGTCGGTCAGCAGGGAGGTTCGAGTCGGGGTCACACAGGTAAGGAGGGATTTTTTTAGAGGGGAAAGAAGTTAAGATGGTTCCAATCTATCCGTCCATCCAAGCTCACTCATGGACGGACAAATGTTTACAACTAAAGCCTATTTACTGCAGAACTGTCTTCCATAGATTAATAATAAACATTTGTATTTATGCTTTTGAAAATAGCTAAAGGGTTAGAAGAAAAAAATTGACATTCAGATATGAGAATCTGGTTTTTGTCCAACTTACCTGTCGTTTTCTTCTCTGTCCTCAGGCTTACGTTGTCTTTGTGACCACACTGGGTGGTCAGTGGCTGGAGCGCAATTTTGCCACATTTCTGTCCCACGTTCTGGACCTTGTGTCTCACCCGCGGGCCACCCAGACACACGTGGAAGCTGTGTACTCGCGACGCTGTGTGTCCTTCATGCTGCGTGCCACCTTGGGGGGGTTACTGGGAGAAAAAGCTCAGATTGCCGCCGGCAAAGAAATCTGCCAAGCCATCAGCAAACAAATGAGGGCTGTGGGTAAGGAGGATGGGGGGGAAATATCACGGTTCAGAGCATTACAGAGTAAGTACTCATCCATCGTTATCGTATTTAATTCTTTTTGCATTCACTTTCCAGAATCATTGCATGTTTTGCTTTTGGGTGGACAGAGTTTGCCTTACATTCCTCTCCTTTTTCTAGTTTGGCTTTCTGTTTTTTCTTCTCTAGGGTGGCACTCCTCCTCCTTCTTTCCATCTCTTTTTAACCACAAGCAGCATCATAATGTCAATAGTATCATCCATCAGCTACACAGCTCATCAACTATTCATTCTTCTATTATTTCATAGTCATCATGGCTTTTTGTCTGCCAGCTTATGCTCTGGTATTGCTTTATGATCCCTAAGGAGCAAATAACATCTTCCAACTGTAAACATCTGGCTTAGATCAGCAAAAAAAACTGCATGTGCCTCTAAACTTACAGCAAGGCATAATTAGGTTTGCAAGTACACCACCGGATAGTTTCCATTCTCCCTTACACAGCATCACATCAGTGTCTTTTTAAATCACCATTATCTCATTCAAAAGGATGATTCTTACTCTGATTTGCTGTTCGACCTCTTATAGGACATCATGCTGTTGTTGATAACACAACTTTAAAAAATTAACTTCACTGTTAGTTTTTCTCCAGATGTTATTCTGGGCTCTTTATTGTTCACTTTATACTTGCAGCTCAAGCTTTTCCAGTCAGTTTGATCTGTGAAATTCCTTAAAACAAAAATTTGATAAATGTTTGTGGCTAATTGGAAATAAAACAATGAGATCTGAAGCCTGGTGGGTTTCTGCCACAGATCAAGAAGCGGCTTTAAATTTGATCCTTGAGACTATTTTTAATCTTTGTGTGTTCTGTCCTGACTGCTGTCTGTCTGGAGCTCAGATGATTTCTAGATACTTGAAATGACCAGTGTGCTTTTATTTGTGTATTTGGTGGTACAACAACAGTTTTTATATAAATTTCATATTTCTATAACAGAAATCCTCAGAACTCCAAACTGTAACACAGTCAAGTTTATAATATTTGGACAATGACACCACAGTTGGTTTAATATACAAATAAAGCATGTTATAATAAAATAAAATGTAATTTAAAGATAACTGAATAATAATAATGACTAAATGATCAAACAATTGTTATATAAAAGCAACAAAAGATAATAAAATATTAACAAAATTCAATAGTATAAACTATCCCAATAAAATTCATTATTTCCTACTCAACCAGAATTAAAAATGAGTGAAAACAAAACAATTTTAAAGTTATCCATCAGTTCAACATGAACTGCAATCATATTCAATAAATTAGAAAATATGTTCATATTAGGCTCGTTAGTTACATTAAGAGTAACTTTTGAAAATTACAGCCTTTTAAGTATTAAACATACTCTTCATTAAACCAAGTATTCTGCATTAAAAATGTTTTTATTGCGATTATGTAATATTCAAATCTTACATGTGATGTTTCCATTAGTTGAAGTTGACATTATTTTGTGTCTAATCTATATGATGTTTCATTTAATTAATTGAGTTATTGAAATATCTTTTCAATAATACTCTAATTTATTGAAAATGACTGCATATACACAAACAGCTTACCAAAATGACTGGATAGTAATGGTGCATTACTATCAAAACGCTCTGTTTACACTGGTGAAGATTGACTCACCTCAGCATGCTGAATGCTTGAATTGACTGACGTGGTTTTCTTGTGAGCACTTATAACCTGTTTAGAGATTATTAAACTTTCATCCAAGACAGTTACACCAATTAAAGAGATTATTGCTAGTAAAAAAAACTTTCTCTATCTTTATTCTATATTGATAGTGTCTATAAAATACATCTGAATCTTTAGCTGTAGTTTGTGTAACTATTATCATTTAACTTTAAAATGTAAAATGATAAAATCTTACGCTGTTATGTAGATTTATATATGTATTGTGAAGATATCCTGGTAGGTTGTTAGGTATAAAAAAACAGGGTAGGCAAGAATAAGCTTTGCTTCGGCCTATTCCTTTTTTGGTAAACTGTGGGTTTATTTATTGTTCTTTTGTTGTTTTCTGTGTTTGATGTGGACAATTTACCAAAATAAAGTAATTGATTGATTGATTGATTAGAATAATAACACATATTAACAGTTAGACCAAGATAATAAGCATTTTTATATACACTGACTTTCTTGAAAATATAAAATTATAAATACTTCTGGTAGATTTAGATTTGTTTAGATTTGTTCATTCAAAGAAGTTTTTCAGATTTTTTTCTTTCCTCCTTTAAATCCGTATTTCCTACACCCTCTATTGCTTATATGATTATTTTAAAATTAAGACCAACATTCTGATTTATTTGGCACTTTTCTTCAACTTAAATATTTTTTATGTTGCTTGAATACATTTTAATCTTAGTAACTTTCAATGCATCTACAATACAATGGGTCAGTGTCCAAATATTTCTGGGTTCAATGGTTCAACCACATGATTTAAGAGCCTAATTGATGAATGTGTGACAGCAGTGTGTAGTGGTCAAATAGCACTTTTAAGGAGATTTTTGTCCAGTTATGATATAATGATTATGATTATTTTTAATAAATCAAAAACTTTCAAATTGTTGTTGATTTTAAGCCACTACATCCATCAATGCTGCACACATTCTAAAGAAAAGGATCTTTTTATGAATTTTAAACAGTTACGAGTAAGCAACAAGCTTGAATTGCTAGTTTGTTTTT
This sequence comes from Alfaro cultratus, assembly GCA_903066825.1. Lineage (NCBI taxonomy): Eukaryota > Metazoa > Chordata > Actinopteri > Cyprinodontiformes > Poeciliidae > Alfaro > Alfaro cultratus. The sequence goes on along the minus strand of CAEFZX010012783.1, from coordinate 81,464 downwards.
GTTTCCTGCTATGTTCTTTCAGAGGCAGTAGTGAACGACATCAGTGGGGAGAACAAGGCAGGGGCAGCAGACGTCTCTGCAAGTCAGCATGTCATGGTGTGCGCCCTGAAAGAGCTAGGCAGTTTAGTCCAGAGCTTGAGTGCCACGGCTTCTCCGCTCATCCAGGAGCCTTCGATTGGTAAGACGCACACATCAACATGAAATCCAACTTTTGTTCTGTAACTTCAGAGTGAGGATTTACGCTACATATTTACATTCCAGGGCTTCTGGAAACTGTAACCTCGGTGCTACTGCACCCGAGCATGGCAGCGCGCCTGGCGGCTGCGTGGTGTCTACGCTGTGTGGCAGTGGCTCTGCCCTATCAGCTGTCTCCGCTGCTGGACCGCTGCGCTGAGAGAATCAACAACCTGAAGAGTTCTCCAGAGGCCGTGAGCGGCTACAGCTTCGCAATGGCCGCCCTACTGGGAGGAGTACACCAGTGTCCACTGGGTATTCCTCACTCCAAGGGCAAGGTGTGAAAGTTAAATTTCTCTCACTTTTAACTGCCTCAAGTGTCTTTAATTACAAACCTAAATTATTGGTCGATCTGTAGCTGGTGGTGAGCATAGCCGAGGACCTCCTGCGTACTGCGGCTCAGAACAGCCGGCTGTCCCTGCAGCGCACACAGGCTGGATGGCTCCTGCTGGGGGCCCTCATGACTTTAGGTGAGTCTCATAAAAATGCTTTGAGCTGTTTGCCTGCAGTTTCTCCTCCCAACCACCTCTGATCTGTGCTTAAATACATTTACAGGTTCCTCACTCGTCCGCTACCACCTTCCCAAAATGCTGCTGCTGTGGAGGAACGTGTTTCCACGCTCCCAGAAGGAGCTGGAGGCTGAAAAGGCCAGAGGAGACTCCTTCACCTGGCAGGTCACTCTGGAGGGCCGGGCCGGAGCGCTGTGTGGTAAAAACCTCTCCTCTGTAGACTTTCAGCCTTCTCCATTAACTCAGCTTTCTTAGGGTTTATTCACACCAGCCATGGTTAGTCCACTTTAATCCTGCTCCAGTTTGTTTGTGTGGAAAGTCTGGTTTGTTTGGGGAGATGTAAATGCGCAATCAAACTCTGATGTGGACCAAAAAAGAAAATTCTGGTCCACCTAAAAGCCTCTGTGTGATTAACCCTCTCAGTTTGGTAGAAGTGAACTCTAATGTTGTTCAAATTCATATTTGGAAAACCGGAAGCAAACTGTAGCACAGGGCATTCTGGGTAAATACAATGAAAACAAACACAAGAGTCTATCGCTAGCAAGAGAAATGACTTATGGTGTTTTACCAGAGACAAAAGAGAAGACCTACAACTGCAAAAATATGACACCACCCATTTTTGTTTATATTTTGTGATGAAGGAAGTTGCACTCATGTTGTCTTCTTAAGAAGTTTCCGTGTAGTTTCCGTCAGTGGTTGTTGGTGTAGTGCCACCACAGGTCACAGGATTTTTAAAGGGTTTGGCTTGTTTGACACAATGCAACATGAAAGCGAACCAGTTGAAAATGTAACAAATGTTGCAATTTTGGTCCCCTTTCAGCTAGAGTCTACCAGACTATAGGTTATTATAACATCCTTATCTTTGACTTGTTTGTTTCTCTTTTCTGCAGCCATGCGCAGCTTTGTGGCACACTGTCCCGAGCTTCTCACTGAAGACGTAATCCGTAGACTTATGACTCCCATTGAATGTGCAATGACCATGATGTCACAGTGAGTGTGAAATTTCTTCACCATGTGAAGATGTTAAAGGCAGACACGTGATGATGATTATTTGTTGCTTTTCAGGGTCCCTGCCATCACTAAAGTCCATGGTGCTCACTTAAAAGCAAGTGCAGCAATGGTGAGACTCAGGTTGTATGACATCTTGGCCCTTCTGCCTCCTAAGACGTATGAAGGTAAAACTGTTGCTTTTAAATTATTCTTTGCAAATGTTGCAGATGTTTTTTAAGGAGCTGTTTTAAAGTTTGTAATCTTTTTGCAGGCAGCTTCAATGCGCTTCTGAGGGAACTGGTGGCAGAGTTCACTTTGACTGACAACTCTGCCAACACCACCACCTCGCTGTTGCGCTCTTTGTGTCACTATGACGACAGTGTGCTCATGGGCTCCTGGCTGCAGGAAACTGACCACAAGTGCATCGAGGATCAAGTTAGTTCAGATTACCTCTGACATTCCTCCAAAATCCCTCATTTATTGACTTGGAAAAGTATAAGTACACATTTTCTAGGGCTGGGTGATATAGCTTAAAAATAAAATCGCAGATTTTTTCATACCAAATTTGATTTCTGATTTTAAGATATCTATCTATAGATATATATACTTATATATATAGACATATTTTTTTTGTTGTTTTTCTTTTTTCTTTTTGCAATTTTGAAAAAAAAAGATTACAAATAAAAAATATTTTCAAAAAAAGTAGGTCTTGCGGATGCTGATTTTGCTCTGAACTATGAAAACCCAACGAGTGTTTTGGTGAAAAAAGACATCCAGATTTTCCTAAAATTAAACCTTCAAAAATAACATTTGATTTAATTGATAAAATTGATTTATTGCCCAGCCTTATCTTTTTACACATTTCATCTCACTAAAACCATCAACTTCAAGGAGTTTCATGTAAGTAGTGTTAATTTATTTGGAAAAACAATATTTTTTTTTACAAATAAAAATGTATCATTTTTTAATCTGATGCCCCAAAATAAAATCCAGTGCAGTAACTTCCCTTTAAAAGTTACATAATTAGCAAATGTCATCTTTGTGCACCTGTTCTATTTTATTGTGTTACTAATCCAATTGTTCTGCAATAGCCTCAGAAATGTGTCAGAGAGTATTAGTAAAGAAACGGCATCATGATTGGACAAACAAAACCAGAATTAATCTTTTTGGTCTACATGCAAAAAAGAAAATAGTGAGATGAGCTAAACAAAGAGCAAACTTGAAAATGTTTGTCCTAGTCAAAGTCCAGAAGAAAATATGGATAAAATCTTGAGAAATTATGTTTCAGAGAAGAATTTAGCCATTTTACAATAAAAAAGAACAAAAACTGTGAGCCTTCAGGTGTGCCAAGCAGCTAGAGGAAAAACTCCTAGGACTTACAAGTGGAAGAAGGTTGTTCTTCAAAGTCAGAAGGGCTAAAAACATACATGCCTACTTTTCAGATTTTATTAGTATAAATTTTGAAAACCAAAATGAGTTTCTTTGCACTATAAAATATTGAACCTGTAGTGTTGTTTTTTAACGCTATTGTAACTGTTCATCTGTAGCTGCAGCCCAACAGCGCCTCTGGCAGCGGCGCTCTGGAGCATGACCCCTCGTCCATCTACCTGCGTGTTCCCGTCGGTGAGGCCATTCCTGGGCCTCTGCCTCTGGGCGTGTCCGTCATTGACGCTTCCGTCGCTCTGTTTGGCGTGGTTTTCCCTCATGTCTCCTTCAAACACAGGTGAGTAGTAAAGCTGTCATATTATACATTTGTAAATTGGTTAAAATTGGAAAACTGTATGGAGGGATCTTGGTGTTGACTCTATTACTATTTAACTTTTTCTTGTTGTTTTTATTGGTTTAATTCAGGCTACAGATGCTAGACCACTTTGCAGAGTGCATAAAGCAGGCCAAAGGAGTTCGACAGCAGGCGGTCCAGCTGAACATCTTTACTGCAGTGCTTAGTGCTCTCAAGGTAAGGAAACATTGCATATGTCCTCTTAAAACATGACCATTGACACTGCCATTAAAATCTGGTACTGATTGAAGGGTTTGGCTGAGAACAAGAGCACTTTGGGCCCAGAAGAGGTGCGCAAGTCAGCTCTGGCCCTGGTGATGGGAGCTCTGGACAATCCTAATCCCATTTTGCGTTGTGCTGCTGGAGAGGCTTTGGGTAGGATGGCTCAGGTGGTGGGAGAGGCCACATTCATTGCCAGAATGGCACAGACCAGCTTTGACAAGTAAGAATATCGTGGAATTTTTTTAATATTAAATAGGTATGCAAGAAATTAATCAACTAATGATTATTTGTTGATTAATGGTTGAAAAGATTCAAATTAGCTCAAACTGATTAACTAATAATGTCCGCTTAAACCTTCTGTCAATGTTGTAGTGTGGTACCACTGGTCATCCTTAAGTGGAGCCAGTTGATACGGAAACAAAGATGGTGGGTCCATACCAGAACAGGATAACAGAGAAAAGTTGTAATATGTTGGAAAGAAACATGTTGAAGGTTGATCTTGAGTTAATGCACTTCATGCAGCAAAGCTTTTACATTCCTTCAAGAGCAACAAGACATTATGAACATCTCTTTTCTTGGGGAATTATGAACATATCACATATTTTCTATTTTTATTTTTTTACCTGAGATGTTCCTGTTTTTAAATTTTTTATTTTTTTTTAGATTAACTATATTTACTTATCATTAACTCATTAATCAATAACTTGGCTAGAAATCAGTTAGTGAGAAAAAATAATTTTGTTCTTGTCTTTTCATTGTGACTGAAGGCTGAAGTCGGCTCGTGATGTGGTGTCAAGAACGGGCCATTCATTGGCTCTCGGCTGTCTTCATCGATACGTCGGAGGGATCGGCTCTGGGCAGCACTTGAAGACCAGTGTCAGCATCCTGTTGGCTCTCGCTCAGGATGGATCTTCTCATGAAGTACAGGTATTACACAGGAGAGGATTTTAAAATCAGCATATAAAATGTTTGTTCGTTTTCAAAAACAGAAGTTTGGTTTTTTTCCTGTTCTTTCATCAGACCTGGTCTCTGCACTCTCTGGCTCTTATCGTGGATTCTAGCGGGCCAATGTACCGAGGTTACGTGGAGCCCACACTCTCCCTGGTGCTCACTCTGCTCCTTACTGTGCCGCCGTCTCACACAGAGGTCCACCAGTGTTTGGGTCGCTGCTTGGGAGCTCTGATCACCACTGTTGGACCAGAATTACAAGGTAAGTCTGGTTAATTATGCTGTATTTCCTGTGTTAGAACAATTTTCTTTTACACTGCCTAAACACAACATCTTGCCAAGTATTCTTGGTCTAGTTTCTAGTGCAAATATCTTAGTCTACTTGAAATAAAACAAAACTAACTTACAAGTAACTTTTCAGCAAAATATAAGAGTTTGTTTTAAGTAATTAATTCCTTAATGTTGGTGAAAAAGTACTAGTTCCACTGGTAGTTTATTTCACTTAAAACAACACATTTTCCTCATGTTATAAGTGGAACAAGACATTTTCCCATAAGTTATAATATGGGAAAATGTGATAGCTTTAGATTATTTTACTTACAACTAGTACTTTTTCATCAATATCAAGATATAGGAACAAGCTGCAATATCTTGCAGAAAAGTTAGTTTTGTCTTATTTCAAGTGTACTAAGAAACAAAACCAAAAATACTTAGTAAGATTTTGGGGTTTTGCAGTGTATATTTTGGTGAAAAGCTATATTTTGCCAGCAGGTGGCAGTAACAAAAATTTTAGACCTATATAGGCCAGTATTCTAAACTCACCTTTTAAAAATAAATAGCTTTTAATGGGTGTTTTTACTCACTTCTCTTTTATCTCCTTTATCTGGATAAACAATATTGTTAGATCAAAGACTGATGCGGAGAGAGTTTCTAAGGTCTGTTGCATGGCAAAGAAAAGCTGATCCACTGCAAAGTAGATAAAGATTTGGGTCTGCTATGTTAAGCCATGGTTTTAATTAAAAGTGTGCCAGTTATCATAAAAAATAAACACTTTAACATCAATAAATGTGGCTGACTTAAGAGTTTGGAGAATGATTATGGCGTAATTTGCCCCTTTCTCCTCTTTGTACCCTCTTATTATGCCCCTGTGTTTCCAATTCTTCCACTTGGTGCCTTTAAATCCATACCCATGTGCTTTTGCCATTGTGTATTAGTTTATTGTATCTTATATTGTTCTGTGTAGTTTCATTTTTTCATTAGTTATAGTCAGAAATAGTCATAAAAATTATCACACTATATATAATTTAATTGCTTAAACGTCTCTTAAAAACCAAATGAAATATAGTTTTTAAGAGATCATTAAAACTCAATGAGTTAATCATTGAGTTTTTCTGATTAATCCAGAAAAACTCAATGTGATTCTCTTTTGGTTATTTATTTGAGTCATAATTTTTTTTTTTTTTTTCAACATTAGCAAATGTGCAGAACACACAGAATTACTCTGAGTTAATAAAAGAGGTTCACAACGCCCCCAGGTGGGATCAAACTGACCCACTCAGGTATTCATCAACATAAAAATGAACTAATCCAGGAACCTTTGATTGAACTAAGATATAAAGATTTTTATTAGTCCTTCTGCTGTCATCTCCAGTTGTCTACGTCATCTGATTGTTAAAAACAGCTTCCTTCTGGTTTTCTAATTAATTTGTTTCTCCAGGAAATGGAGCAACTATTTCCACCATCCGCTCATCCTGCCTGGTCGGTTGTGCCATCATGCAGGATCACTCTGACTCCCTGGTCCAGGCAGCTGCCATCTCTTGTTTGCAGCAGCTGCACATGTTCGCTCCTCGACACGTGAACCTGTCCAGCCTGGTGCCCTGCCTCTGTGTAAGATGCACGTTTCACACCGCAAAAGAGTACAGACTGCGCTGATTTAAGTTGGGATTTCTGACTGTGCTCTGGGATTCCTGCAGGTGCACTTGTGCAGTTCTCACCTTTTACTGCGTCGTGCTGCCGTAGCATGCCTTAGACAGCTCGCACAGCGGGAGGCTGCAGAGGTGTGCGAGTACGCCATGAGTCTGGCAAAGAAAGCAGGAGATGGCAAGGACAATACAACCATCAGTGAGTTGGATAAGGCCAATCTAATGGAAAAGCAAAATCTTACCAAGTACTTTTGCTATAGTTTCTAGTGCAAATATCTTACTACATTTGAAATAAGACACAACTAAGTTACAAGTAACTTTTCAGTAAGATGTAGGAGCTCATTTTAAATCAATATTTCCTTATTGATGATAACGTATTAGTTCCACCAGCAGACTATTACACTTATAACTAGCTCTTTTTTATCAATATTGAGGAGCTATTGAGTTAAACAAGGCCCTTTCTTGCTGAAAAACTATTTGAAAGTTACTTGGTAAGATTTTGTGTTTTTGCAGTGTCCTGTTTGGTAATATTGGCTCACTGAAATGTTAACTTTTATGGTGTTATCCTGGTGTGTGGTTCAGATCTAAATATAACAGAAACCGGGTTGGAAGGCGTTCTGTTTGGCATGCTGGATCGAGAGACGGACAGGAAGTTGTGTTCTGACATCCATGACACACTGGGGCACATGCTGTCATCGCTCGCTGTGGAGAAGCTTTCTCATTGGCTCAAACTCTGCAAAGATGTCCTCGCGGCAACAACGGGCAAGTTCCCAGATTAATAAAAAACCTAATGTGTGTCTTTAGAATCATTGTGTCATAAAAACGGCCTTCTCCTCTTTCAGACGTGGGGGGAGCCGTGGCATTTGAGGTGGAAAAGGATGGGGAGGACTCTGAGAAAAAAGACGAGATGGACGACGACACCATGTTCACAGGCCTGGGTGACGATGACAAGTCCAAGCCCTCTGTGGCGCCTCGCTGGGTGACGCGGGTGTTTGCCGCCGACTGCTTGTGCCGCATCATCCTGCTATGTGAGAATTCAGACAAGGCGCACTTCGACCTGGCAACTGCTCGCTCTGCACAAGCAAAGAACCCTAAAGGTACCATTCTACCACCCTGCTGGATTTATACTACCAGTTTTTGTTGTTGTTTTGCCTGAGGATCTACAGTAAAAGGTCTTGCATCTGGGGAGATATAGGTTGTGGAAAAAAAACTATATAGCAATAGTGTGTTTTGAATAAAGACTGAACATGGCAGGAGATGAGTAAGCAGAACTGGGAGAGTTTTTCCACTGTAATAGATGGAGGAGCCTGTATTTATGTTAGCTACTCTAAAACAAGCAAGATACGTAGATAATAGATGGATAAAGACTTGGAAAAGTATTCATACCCTGTATTTTCCTCATGTTTTGCCTTGTTACAGTCACTAATGTCTTTGTATTTTGGTGGGACAGACCAAACCAAAGGGATGCATAATTGTGAACTAGAAGAAAAATTATGTATAATTTTAAAACAATGTAAAAAATATGGCATGCATGTATGGAAATACTTTGTAGAATAATCTTTCCTTACTATTACAGCTGTGAGTCTTTTGGTTGATGTCTCACCTTAAATATCTTGACACAGACTAGAGTCTTTAGGGTGCTAGAAGGTGAAAGCACAGATATGACAGGAGTCAGGACATACCGGTTGTAATACTAAATTCTTGTAAAGCACATGAACGTAGAAATAACAGCAGATAGATTCCTGCTCTCTTCTGGCATCACAAGAACCGAGAGGACATCTGCTGCCTCAGAGGCACTCAGATAATTAATTTAAGTAATTTATTTTTTTTAGATTGTTACCTACATGTGCCAGGAAAGTCTGCTCTACAAAGAGGATATCTCAGGATGGTTTCCCTACTGCCTGATTGATTTGATTAAATCAAGACTGCATCTGGCTGTTTCATGTGCAGAATAGAAATGCACACCACTCTTAGATTTTTATTTGTAAACCATCTACTATTTCCCTTACAGCTAGTAATGAGTGGGTTGCTCTAATAAAACACATTAAAATTTGTAGTTTAAATTTGAGAATATGTGTAAAATTAAAATGTTTTGCAAGCCACTGTAATTGTATGAAAAATGCACCTCTGTTGGAGCAAACATTACTTTTCTGTCTTAAAATCAATATTTGGTGTTTTTTTTAGTCCTGAGTCCACACACTAAAATTTTGAAAGTGGATCTTTTCTTATGTGTTCAAAAGCAGAAGATCAAAACACTGATTATAAAATAAGACACTGAGTTGTCAGTGAAGAAAATTAAAACTAATAACATGTCATATTTATTTTTCTTTGTTGGTAGTGACAGCTCACTCCCCCCTGCATTGATCATTTATGAATTGTTTTTTATTATTCACAAAGGTTGTTGTTTCTTCCTGCATCTCTGTCCATTCAGGAGATCTGTTGGTGCTCCATCTGTCTGACCTGATCCGTATGGCCTTCATGGCAGCCACCGACCACAGCAACCAGCTGAGGATGGCTGGTCTGCAGGCCCTGGAAGACATAATTAAAAAGTTTGCATCCGTACCAGAACCTGAGTTTCCAGGACATGTTATTTTGGAGCAGTACCAGGCCAATGTGAGTTAGAAATATATCCAGAAGTTCTCAGTTAGTGAAGTTAGAGAAAAAAGGGAAATGAGAAAAATGTGACTTTGTATGCAAATTATGTGCACTTAGGTTGGCGCTGCCCTCAGACCTGCTTTTTCTCCTGATACACCATCTGATATAACAGCGAAGGCATGCCAGGTGAGACACAATATTTATTTTTTGCATTCATTTTAAATACTTTGCGCCGTAAACACACCCTAACAGGGAGACTTTTAGATATCTATTTGACCTCAGTGTTTGTCTACAGGTATGCAGTACGTGGATTGGTAGTGGTGTAGTCAGCGACCTCAATGACCTGCGGCGAGTCCACAATCTGCTGGTCTCCTCGCTGGACAAGGTGCAGTCTGGGAAGAGCTCCTCCAGTCAGCTGTACAGTGAGAGTGCCACCACCATGGAGAAGCTGGCCGTGCTAAAGGCTTGGGCCGAGGTGAGCTTCAAAATAACAGAATTTGAAATTTTTCCACAGAACTCAATCTGATCGTGCTCGCTGCTTTGTCTTGGTCAGGTGTATGTAGTGGCAATGAAAATCAAGAAGGAGGCAGAGGCTAAACCTGCCAAGCCAGTTAGAAGGGGAGATGAAGATGAAGACGAGGATGACCTGGGTGCAGATGTGCTTCCTCCAGACAGCCTCATTACCTTAGTTCAGCCGGAGCTGCCTTCACTGAGCCGCCTCTGGCTGGCCATGCTGCGAGACTACGCCCTGCTCACTCTGCCTGCTGAGTTCTCAAGTCAGCTCCCGCCTGATGGTACACAACTGATTATTTACCACAAAAATTGATCTGAAATGTTCAATGTTATACTTAAACTGGTGAGATTTAGTTTAATTAGCTAATAATTAGGTTTTATTGTTCCATTTAAACTTGTGTTTATTTAATTTTAAGATTTTTCACACCAGATTTCTATAATAGGTGGATGCAAAGAACCTTGAAATATTTTTGCAACTTTGCATTTTGATTAAATTTTTTTGTTCTTATATTTTTGCTAATTTGATTAGGACTGACTTATATTTAGTGTAACAAATTACCATAATTTTTTAACCAAGACCCTGGTTAGACTTGTCAATGGAAAATATTTCTCTGCAAAAGAGAAACCTCCATTTAGGTACAAAAGATTAAAGAAGACATATTACTGTCACAGCTGGACAAAATGTACTAACTGCTGGTTTTGTGATAAATTTAGTTGTCCAAACAAATAATTTCCGTTGGATTATTCTGTGTGTATCTTCATAGGCGGAGCGTTTTATACCCCAGAGACAATAGATACAGCGAGACTCCATTACCGCAGCTCTTGGGCCCCTGTGCTGCACGCTGTGGCCCTCTGGTTGAACAGCAACGGGTTTGAAGTTAATGATAATCAAGAGGATCTCTCATCAACTCCTTCCAAAGTTCCCAATGCTCTTCAGGGAAGCTCTTCCTCAGCAAAGATGCTGGAGGACTCGGTTAAAGACAGAATGCATCTTATGCTGGGTAAGAAGTCACTTCCAGCCGTATTCTTTTGTTTTTCACATTCAGCTTGAAGATGTTAGAAAAAAAAGTGAACAGAACTGTGAACTGTTAGTAGAAGATGTCCATGCTCTGTCACTCAGGTGTCAGCATAGAGTTTCTGTGCTTCCCGCGGCCCGAGGAGCCCATCGAACACGTGATGTCCTGCTTGCAGGCTTTGTCGACTCTACTAGAAACTCCTTGTGCTAAGACACATATGGCAGAGGACCAGGTACAGAAAAATTATATATATTATTGTGTTGAAATAAAATCAGAGGCATTGCATATAGTCTATTTGGCTAAGGCATAATATTTTTTATTTGACTAAAATTAACAACTTTTTTTCTTCTTAAATTCAAAATAAAATTTTTTGGAGTATACAAATACATACATGAGACCACAAACTCCTCTGTATTTTGAAGAGATTTTAAATAGTAGTAATTGAGTAGTGCTTAATTGTGAAGTGGAAGGAAAATGGGGAAATTGACTGTAAAGTTTTTAGAAATAAAAATCTGAAAAAATATGGCATGCATTTATGTCAGCAAACCCATCTGAGAAAACACATTTAAAAACCACCTTTCACTGCACCTCCAGCTGCAAGTATTTTGGGCTTTGTATAAGTATAGGGCAGAGTCTGTCCTTGTTTGCAACATAACTTGAATGGGGAGAATATGTCGTCATCAATCAAAATCAACTTTAATGGCCAAGTTTGTGGAAAATGGCAACGACTTTTGACTTGTGCCACGTCTTCTTAGTATACAGATGGGCCTTGAATTTGACATATGCTACAGATCCTCCAGCTTTACTGTTGTTGGCCTGGATTCTATTTTTGGGTATCACAGGCTGAATACAAATGGATGGTTTTAGTAGCTCTTTATGAAGCTTAGTGGAAAGAGTAAGTCAGATGAAGTAATTTACTTTTTTTGCATTTCACACGGGCATTTCTGATTAACCGTTCCCTCACCTCTAATGTAGCTGCTGGCAGTGGAGCTCCTGAATGTGCTGCACAGACTGCTGCTGACGCGGGATCCTCCTGCAGTCCAGCTTCAGGTCACAGCGGTGGTGCAGGAGACCATCAGAGCTGCAGTGGACCACCTACAACAACAAAGGGCCAACATAGGTTTGGAATACTGTGCTAGAACCAAGTCAAGTATTTCTAGCATTTAATTTAGGTAACTGAATTTTTTTATTTTTTGGTCAGGCAAAGAAGATGAAGGTGAAAAAGATTCTCTGACCGGCCTAGGAGAGGGCGGGGACACGGGAGAGCTCGTACCTGGCAAGTCTCTGGTTTACGCAGCCATGGAGCTGCTTGTGTTCATCCTGGTGCGCCACATACCGCAGCTTAATTCCCGAGTGAAGGAGTCACCCAGCCATGCCCCTCTGAGGCCTCAGAGACTACCAGACGAAAGCGCACGGCTAGTGGCAAACACAGTCTCCATCCTGGCCGAGTTGCCTTCGCTTTGCTCTCCTGCTGGTGAGACCTGAAGACAACAGGTACAAATTCAGCCAGGAAGTTCATTCTAATTTATTGGTATTTTTGCCTTGACAGGAGCAACAACCATTCTTCCTACAGTGCTTTTCCTAATCACTGGGGTCCTAAAGGAAACTGCAATTAAAGCTGCTGACAACTCTGTGCCTGTACCTGTATCAGCCGCTCTGCAGGGCATTAAGACCATCATCACCTCACCGTTGGCCCGGGAGGAGAGCATTCAGACTCAGTGGACCACCCTGGTCAGGAGTAGCCTGGCGTCTGTGCTTGAATACTCTCATCCAGGTAAAGCAAACACATAAATGTACTAGGGATGCAAGTTAATGATTGAGTTAATTCAAAGTTGATTGATCTTATCAATCAACTTGGTTAGATCAAGTTGATTGTTAGTTGATCTTATCAGTCAACCAACAATTTGCTCATAAGGAGTCATGTACTTAAAAAACATATTTTTCTCCTGTATCAAGAGTGCTGACTGTCTTTCTACGACATAAAAGGCTAAATTTTTCATAATAAACTGAGTTTTCAAAAAACCTTTACATTTTACCATTATTTTGTTTTGCCTATTTTAAATATGTACTAAAATTATGGTTTTCTTGCATGATTAAGCTTAAACATATTTATTAAATATAACAAAACAGGGACATATTAGGTTGCTTAATAGAAAAATAAAAGATGAGAAGAACAAATATGTGAAACACTTACAGAGAGCTATTCATACAGAAGTACCCTCTGTGGTTTCTCTTGAAGGAATGTTAAAACTTCACTCCATGAATTTCAGCTTAACTCACAGCAGCCCTCAAAATCAACCTTGCTTATTGGGATTATGTTACAATTTTTCTCTGTTATGTTCTCCATTTCTAACACCTCATTCATTTTTAAATGAGAAGTTGACACTTCTCTCTTTGACTGCTATTTAGGTGATAACTTAAGAAGTATCTATTTCAAAACAGAACCACAAAAAGTACAATTTGCTTTCCACACCGGATTCTGTTTGGACCATTTCTTTTTTCCATTCTGGAATGGCCCTGCCATCTTTATTTCTGTATTAACTGGCTAAGGAATGACCAGCAGCTTCCTCTGCTATATTGTGGCCAAACTACAACACTAATAGGTCTAAGCAGATATTATTAGTTGATCAGCTGGAGCTAATTTTAATCCAATAAATCATTAATCAACAATTAATTGTAAGTTGATTAATTGTTTGCATTCCTAAAATGTAAGTTTTCTGATCATGAGACAACATAAACTCTAATTATTGTGAAAATTTTACCTTGTGGTTTTATCTTTATAGATGAGTCCAGACCTGACATGGATGAAGTCAGTATGCTGACAGCAATAACTCTCTTCCTGCTGTCAGCCAGTAGTGAGCTGGTGGGAGTGATCGTCCTTCAGAAAGGCTGCATGGACCGCTTCCGAAATGCCCTCAACTCTAGTGATCCCTGGGTAAGCAACAAAATGCACATAAACTATGTCTTGCATTTTGTCACAGTACAAACACAAATTTGAGCTTTTAAGGGAGTTATAAATAAAAATAAAAATCTAGAAAGTATGGAGGATGTATTGAAAAGTGCATTTTGAGATTTTCAAATCTTGGAACACTGTTTCATTACCTAACCTTGTTTTAAACTTTTCCATAACTTCATTCCTGACATGCTTTCTATGCTCAATGGAACTTATCAGGCTGGTGGTTTGCATGTTCTTAATGAAATATTTGACCCTGTACAGGACATCTGTATTTAGATTAAATTACACACAGGTGGACTCTATTTACTTGTTACTTGACTTCTGAAGAAATTTAGTTGAACTTTATTAGATTAAACGACTAAAGGGGAATAAATGAAAAAAATATATATCACACTTTTTGGATTTTTATTTGTAAAAAAAAAATTATCTTCCTTCTGTTCTCCTACTATCCACACTTTTATTTTTGTCTATTATGTAAAATTACAATAAAACACATAAATTTGTCTCTATTGTAGCAAAACGTGAATTTTCGGAAGGAATCATATTAGTCATTGGTAAAAAATATAACTCTGGTTGCCACAGGTTCAGGCCCGGTGTTACCAGCTGCTTCTGTCAGTGTTTCAACACTCCAACCGAGCTTTGTCCACTCCTTACATCCACGCCCTAGCTCCACTCATGGTGGAGAAGCTAAAGGCGGTGGAACGCAGTCGGCCGGGAACTGCTGCTGAGCTGCAGGCTGTGCAGGAGGGAATCAGGGTCCTAGAGAATCTGGTCAGCATGGGCGAAGAGAAGAACAGTGAGTATAACTTTACTTAATGGACCNACCCTATGTATCATGTACATATATTTTTTTATGAAATCATTTAGCCTAAGCTACAGTATGTCTGCTAAAGAGTTAAGCCCATTGCTTCTGACCTTGTGCTCTGGAGCATTAACGCATTAGAAGCATTAGATTAAATTTAGAATCCAAGCACCGCTTCACTGTCAGTTCTGTTATTGATTTTGATATAACAATCATCATACTGCACATTCAGTTCTCAAAGTTATTTATCTATTGTTATTATTATGAACATTTCGTTTTCTTCCAGCAAATGAAATGGCTTTTTGGCGGTCTAACAATTGAAAAACTCACCAAATTTTTTTACAGTGCTCAGTCGTGCGTAAAATTTACATAATTTACATTTTGTGACACCTGACAACACCTGACAACTTCGAAAACACTTTCCACATTTATCTTACAGAGCTATGAAATATGGTACAATTGTAGAATTTTTCCAAGGCTCACAGAAAACTTTTGTGCTTTTGTTGCTTTACAACAAATAGTGTGTCTGCCATATTGAATAGAAATTGCAATTTTGACAGATTGTGACCCCGTCAAAAAATAAAATTTTTTATTACTCCTAGAAGGAAAATCACAGAGGCACAAAACATGTTTTGATTGGTCCTTAGTATGTCCTTAACAAAACTCAATAGTCAAATTCTGACATGATCCAAGCCCTGCCCCCTGACAGCTTGAAATTTGATATATAAATGTAGTGTTTGAAGACCTGCAATAAGTCTTTTGGAGTCGTAGCCCAAACTCCACAGGAAGTCTGCCATTTTGGTCCAAAGCTGCCATTTTGTGCCTTTTACATGCAAATCTGAACAAACTCCTCCTACAGCTTTTGATTTACAAACTTCAAAATGGGCTGTTACAATTTTTAGATGTTGGAGATCAAACATTATTCAAAGCTTTTTGTTGTATCAAAGCATGGGGACATGGTCAAGCCTCAAAATCTTCGTCATAAAAGACAAAGTTGTTGTAACTTCCACACACAAGCTGGGAGCTGTACCAAATTTTCTGTCTCATCACTGGCCGGCACTGAACACATTCACATGGTCATTTACTGACATCACTTCAGCCCCACACTGAAGTGTGTTTATGAGAAACACTCATAAACTGTTTCTAAAATTTGATCGACTTCACATTTTTATTATTATTATTATTATTATTATTATTATAACAGGAAGTGTCCTCCTTTTACATTCAGACTCACGTTTCAATTTGTCACTGATGACAATGAGCAAGTTGATGTTGAATCATACCCTGAACAGTGAGTGTGGGAAATTTAAACAATGGTTTGTTTAAACAATAAAAAGACAAGACACCATGCCCATATTTGCCATCAGAGCATATCATGACACATAGTAAGAGGAGGTGAAAAAAAATTCTGAAAACCTGAAAAATGTAAAAATCTGCAAACCAAAATAATCATCAATGAACACAGAATACATACCGTACTCGGGCCAACGTGATGGTCTAAGGTTGCATACTTTGCGCCATATTAAATGTCTTCTCAAAGTCTTAATTCTAAATCATATGTGCTTATTGTTAATGTTTGATGCATGTGTCTGCTTGTTTAACAGGAGTGCAGCTGTTGGCTCTTCTTGTTCCGACTCTCATCTCTTACCTTTTGGATGAGAATGCGATCTCCTCCGCACCTCAAGTCTCTAAAAACCTGCACGATTTTGCCCTTCAGAACTTAATGCGAATTGGGCCTCTCTATCCAGCTGCCTTCAAGACCGTAATCGGTGCAGCACCTGAGCTTAAAACACGTCTTGAGTCTGCTATTCGAGCTAACCAGGCGAGCAGCAAAGCCAAAGCAGCAGCAAGGCAAGCTCAGCCAACTGTGCAGGCTGCGCCGACTATTAAACTCAAGACGAGCTTCTTCTGAACACATCAAGATGTACTCTACCCTCTCAAAAGAGTTTATGCTGTCTGTCCTTGTATTTTTCCTGATGAATAGCAGATACTTACCATATCTGCTATTCATTACAGTTTGTTAAATGTATTTATTTATTCTTCATCTCAACTTTGTATTAAAGTATCCTTAGTCTAAATGGTAATTTGTAAATAGCATCAAAGAAACCGTTGAATGTTCACTTTAGAAAGCTTGCTTTAACATCTCACGTTTTTATTTGATGAATGTATCACATCCAGACTTGACTTTTTCCCCTGTGATTAATATCATTTAAATGCTTAGGTTCAGCCATGTTGTTTCTCTTTAGCGATTTTCTCCATTTGATAGTTATGTTTTCTTACAAATGTAATTTTATGTATTTGATAAATTTGTGCAGTATGTCACATTCAGGTCTTCTGATTTCCTTCAGTTATGTTTTAGTTTTTATTTTTTACTCTTAGCTGTGGAATCCAGGAAACGATAGAATAAAATGAGAATATATATATGGTATATCACTTTATTGAGCCAGATTTGAGATTTTGCAGAATTTCTTCAAATGCTGTATTTCGTTTGCTAATAATAGGTGTTGGGGATATTTTGACATTCATATGTCAAAATATCCCCAACGTTTAATGTTTTTGTTTCAGATTGCATTAACTGTTTTGCCCACGAAGGAATTTTAACCCTCTTTATTATTTACTGCTAGTTATCATGTAAACATTAATTGCTTATTTTATCATTTTTGGGAAGTTTGAATAAAGTTTCTTTCACTCATAAACTGTTTCTAAAATTTGATCGACTTCACATTTTTATTATTATTATGAAAAGCAAGAAGTGCAACAGTCCCGAAAACAATTAACTGAATTGTAAAGAAATATAATAAAAAAATATACTAGAGTAAGGAGGAAGAATGAAGATGTGTGGAATCCATGTCAGTTAAGGTCAAGCCACAGTTTGTGAGAAAGCCATGTCATCTGCTGTTGTTGCTCCACTTTGTTTTATTAAGTCCAAAGTCAACACAGCCTTCTACCCAAAAAATTTAAGAGCATTTCATGCTTCCTTCTGCTAACAAGATATACAAAGAGGATTATTTAAATAAAACAAACTGGGCTTTGTTAACATGACAGCAGAGCCACAGGCTGATTGCCTAAATCCCACGCCGCACAAAATTCTGAGCGCTTCTCTGTAGGATTGGATTTCTGTATTACAATTTTTTCCCCCTCTTCATCTTATGCAATAATCAGATTTTCTGGAAAAATACTTTTGAAATGTTTAACTAGCTGGAAGTCAAAATCATGTAAAATTAACAAAACTTGTCACACGTGTGATTTCACCTTTGAAGACTGAAAAGATTTTAGATATTCAAATTTGAGAGGCGCCTTTATATTTAATATTAAATTTTTTATTTCCATTTTAATTCTTCATTTCTATATATGTATGCTTATTTATTAAATTGTGATACATTTGACCCTCAATGAATTACTCTGTTGAAATAGATTTAGCCACTTCCTGTGAGTGTGCTATCCGGATAGTCCGGTGAACGAATCGAACGTCCCTATCAGTCTGTTGTGGGCGTGGTCTGCTGCTGTCGTCACTGGATGACAGCTAGCTGTCAGAAAGTGAGTTCATTCCCCGAGTCGAGTAGACGGAGCGTTGTCGATAGTTTTTATTTTTCTTTTCTTTTGCTATTCCTATTGACATCTAAGTACATCGAATCGGCAAGAACGGATCAACCTCTCCACCGAGCCCGGCCATGGACGAACAGGCAGGGCCCGGCGTGTTCTTCAACAACAACAACAACTCTGTTTTAGCCGGCGGTGGGAAAGGACCGCTGCCCGATGGCGACGCTGGGGAGGCGGCCAGAGCGCAGTACAGCATCCCGGGGATCTTGCACTTCCTGCAGCACGAATGGGCCCGTTTCGAAGTAGAGAGGGCACAATGGGAGGTGGAGCGGGCCGAGTTGCAGGTGAAAAACGCAACAGCTTCAGTACACGTCACGTAGTTTTGTCACTGATGATCGTTTGGCTGATTTGTGTGTTTTACATCCCGCTGAGTTTCTCTTTTTGATTGTTCTGGTGACCAAGCTAGCTCGTTAGCTTTAGCTTAGTTAGCTAGAGGAGCTGCAGCGCCCCCTCACCCCCGTTCCAGCTGCACGACGGCTGTTTCCGACCTCTTTACGCTCTAAAACATCTAAACCTGCCAGATATTTAGTAGAAGTGCTTTAGAAATTACTAATATTAAAGAAATGTCACAACGAAAACCGTAATGACAGCTAACTGCGGTCAGACTAGTTATTGTGTAGCAATGTAAGACGGATTCCCTTCCTTTATATATTATAGCTAAACGTATTGGACGTCGCCTAAATTAACACATTCTGTGTGTTAATTATTAGCAGAAATCATAGAATAAACAAACATAGTACACTTTTACGGTGTTCGGATTTATTTGGGAGCAGTCTTTTACTGTTCTTGACAGTGCGTGAATCAGGAGTCAGGATTGTTTATCAAGCTAGCTTCCATGCTACTGCCACTCCTGAAGAGAGGATACTGTCCTGATGGTCTTTTCTTCCATTTCATCCCTGTATAAAAACAGTATACTGTGTATTTATACTAAGGCTAACAGATGCTTTATCACGTTTTTCTTCCTTTTAATGAAATGATAGAAACTAGTAGTTTTTGTATAATAAATTAGATTGACCTGAGTGGTCGTAGTTTGGGAAGCCTGGTTTGGACAGAGGTAAGGAAGTAACTCGTTACATTTACTTGTGCTTTTAGGAGTAATTTTATTACACCATACTTTTTACTTGAGTAATATTATTAAGCGTTGCTGTTCTTACTTACGTAAAATCTGTTTGTTCTTAATTCATAAAATTAAGAACAAACAACGTCTTGTTTGTATACAAGCTTTATTGTTCTGTTGTTGTTTTCTATCTGCTGAGCCATTTGTTCCATTTGGAGATCAGTACACAGTACAGTAAACACTGTATAATGCTTTTACCCTGTTCTAACATTATATACTGAGTATTGGTTTTATAAGTTTTATATATAGTTTATATATATTTTTTAATTAGAAAACCTTTTTTCTGCCTAAATTTATTTTATGATTATTTGTGGGTTTTCTCGCCGGAATGTGCACATAAATTGTTTTTCCTTCTGAAGACATCATCAGTTACTCTGTGCTTAAATAGTCCTATGCCAAAATATTTTCATATTCTTTTTTTAGTAATATCTTGGATGACTACTTTTTACTTCAGTAAAAATATACTGGAGTAGTGCTATTATTACTTGAATGCAATTAAACTTTTTCTGTTGCAAATATTTATTGAAATAAAAGGGACAAAAAAAAAAGAAGTGTGGGAAAGTATCCTGCAGTTAGAATCCAAGCAACAAAAGTCCAAAGTTTCTCACCAACTCAAATGCTGAAACCCAACATGGCAGATGGCTATTCAAAGTATACCTGCAATAAGAAACTCTTTATTTGGCTCTCATGAACTTCTGTTAGTGGTCGTGTTGCTGTGGTGTTTCAGATGCTGAAAAATAAACTGTTGTTGTCCTGGTTGTTTATTCCAGGGGTTAGCAAATATATTATTTCCAGACCAGAATTTTACTCTTCAAGAACATTGATTTTATTTGGGATAATAAATAATTTGTGATAATATTTGCAATCCTCAAAAACTGACAGCATGGTTGGGATTGTTGTACTTTGAACTTTTCAAATTAAAGTCAGTTAATTTGAAAAGATCATTGAATGCAATTACTACCTGCTCTTTGATGGAACAGCTGTACCAATTAATGTAGCTTGTGTAATGAAGTAGCTTATTTGATAATGGGTACGTTTAATGTTATTGTATGATAGCTGAATAGTAGCGATGAGTGATGAAATTTTACATATTTTGTGTCAAAAAAGTCTTATCACCTACTTGTCCCTACTTGTTCTTGGCTCATTGTTCATTACTTTACAGCTGTGTTTTGAAAAGTCGGGAAGACCATAGAGCTCTTACACATTGAAACTGCCATTTTTTTATTTTATTTTTACAAATGGAAAAACAAATCACAGATCACAAAACTGTGATAAATAATCTTTATGTGCCATAGATTCATATGGTCTAAATTTGATAAATCTAAGTGTTATAGATATTGTAATGGAGCCAATCTAAAGTAGAATGGATGTGAAAAACATAAATACTTTTGGAAAATTCAAACCCAGACTAGCAAATAACGGGCTAATAAATGACAGAAATGAAGTGATAAAACAATTGTTGACTTTTATGTTGAAGCTGTAGTTAACAGTATTTTATTTTACAAATAACTTTTAACACCATACTACTTACATAATTAAATAAAAATAAAAGCATTTACCAGTTTTTCTGTGTCCAATTTGATATGAAACTCAAATTGTCCTAAATGTTATGAAGGCTTCTGATTAAAAAGATACAGAAATATTCAGCTGGAAATGTATGAAATTTTAACATTGCTGGAACTTTGCCTTTAAAACACCATCAAATCGAAAGCCATGTTTAGGTTCAACCTGTTCTGTGATGCGTGGAGCATCAGATGGTAATGCCCTACCTCTGTGAAAGCAGGTGCAAAGAAAATGCTGTGCATTAATAGTGTCAATCATATCCTAAAAAAAAAAGAGAAATGTCTACAAAATGAAAATGAAGTTGGGGAAACTCTGGAGTTTTTTCCTGATGAAGCAAAAACAATGTATATAATAAATCATGTTCATACAGAACCTTTAACAGCTAAAAATTACAAAGTGCTTCATAACAACAGAGCATAGAAATTAATTCATACAGATCATTAAAACATATTTAAAGAGACAGGAAGGTTCTCATGTCTTTTTTTTTTTTTTTTTCCTGTTGGTTCTTATTAAGATTAATGACGTTACAGATAATTAGCACCAACATTCTTCTCAACACCACTTCATCAGCTCGCGTACTACTGGTGGAAACTGTCCCGCAGTTTGAGAACCGTGGCATTCTTTGTCAGGGTTCAGCTTTATTCCAATATATCGTTTAAAACCTTGATTTCTCTTTTGTTTTTTCTTTCAACTTTTGACCCAGTTGTAATTGTGCCTTTTCTGGATCCCAGACGACAGAACAGATCATCCAGCAGCGAGGGAGACACTGCATTGTTTGTACATTGATGACGTATGCCACGTTTTGACTCATCCTCATGCAGCACTTTCAGGCTGGCTGCTGTAACTCTGCTTCCTGTCTGCAGTCATGAAATGAGCTTATCAGCAGAGCAGTCGCAGCAGCGGCACGGCTCAGGGAAGTCTGCTACTCGGCTTTGTGGGTAGTTTGTTTGTGGCGGCAAAATGGGGCGCGCTCAGTTTAAATTCTTGCTTTTGTCGCACTAAACCCTGACCGTAATTGACTGACTGTAGACCGTTACCAGCGGTTGGCTTTCTCATTATTGCTCTGTAATCCCTTTAACTCTCCTACTGATCCCAGAAGAGACACGTCTTTTGTCTATTATGGAAATTGGTCTTAGTCACCATTTCCTATCTTTATTTAGCGCTTCCTCACAACAGTAGAGCAGGAGCAATGAAGACGGTAAAGCTTCCTTATGGGCTGTAACCTCAGGCTGCCCTTGAGGCAGATGTACGTATACTGTACATCTGTATAGAAGATGTTGGTGGATTAACATTTAGTGGTGAATAATGGATGGCTGCATTGGACACCGTAATGGACGATGCCAAGCAGCATTTGTAGTTTTTGTTTTTTTTCTGCGTAATACTTCCTACAGCCACATCCGATGCCCTCCTACTTTGCTACGTTAGAGTCTGAGCTGATGTATCGTGCTTGTTAAAAGCTGTTTTCTTTTAAAATTAGTGCTTGTATTGTCAAGAAACGGCTAAAGGTGTCTCAAAGTATCTCGCTTGTAGAAATGTTGCTCAACCAGCCTGTTAACTGGAGCTGCGGAGGGGGGGGCCACTCCTCTTTACCAGGGAGGGCACAGAAACCTGTCGCCGTGCCATTTCTCAGTAACTCATTCATAATTAAACCCCATAGGTGTGATCTTTTCTTATCAGCTCACAGGCAAGAGCTGTAACTTGTAGTTGCAACTTTGTCCTGGTGATAAAAATAACCACCTTTACTGAATATTATTGTTTTCTCTGAAACTGAATTGGTCTTTTTATTGTATAAATAATCATAATCAGTGGTTCTGATGGTGCCTGGTTCTTGAGGCTCACTGCCCTGCATGTTTTAGGTGCTTCCCTGCTACAACACACCTGATTTCAATAGATTTGTGATTAACATTGGTCTAGCCACACTACTTGCAAAAATTAGACACCTTATCCCCGATATATTGATATATTTAATGTAGACAATCCAGTTCAGAGGCCTGGATAAGACAGACAGACTGACTTTGGCCCAGCGGAAGAGGGACGAATCGAATCTGTTGGTGGTGTGTGGTCGAGTTTCTTTGCTCCTTAAGGGGATAAAGAAGGGAAACAACAACTCGGTCGAAACAAAAGCTCCCTCTGTTGTTACAGCTCTGTTAATGTTCAAACCCTGGATCTAGAATTAAATTAGAGATGCAGCAATCAGAGATTTGTGGCCTCTTTCTTCTCTCTGGGTTTTGTAAGCTTTGACCTCTTTTGAAGAAGTTACAAGAACGACATTCAATGTGTTCTTTCCCCAGTCTCGCTGTCGCCACAAAAGCAGTTACTTTAAAACTGGATTTTCTTTTAAAACGTAGAACTTCCCATCTTAAACTGTAGTTAGTGTCTCCTTTTAGTTCTTAGCACAGCTAGGATTATACACAGGATTTATCCCTAAAAAAATTGAGAAAGGATCTGATTGGATGAAAATGTGACTATGTTAATTGATTTGAATCAAAAAAGTAAAATTTTTGTATCGTCTAAAAAAATAACATGTTTATTTTTTATGCTTGTTTTGAAGCTATAGGTTAAACTTCAGGAAATGCACTGATAAAAGAAAAGTTTTTCATCATTTATAAAGTTTTTTTATGTTGCTTGATAAATCATCTGTTTCAGCTTCTCTTTGACTTTTTATACACTCTCTTATACTATATACTGTATATATATATATATATATATATATATAGTATATGCAATGAAAATCCAGCTTTTGCTGTTTTACTGATTAGTCCCAAGATCTTTTCCAGCCCTGGGTCAGATTACGTCCCGTGAAGGCCAACCATCCAGTGTGCCTCCTCAGCTCTTTTAGCTTTGGGGAAACCCCTCGCTCCATGGGGGTATCTCCTTGCTCGAGGCGCCCATAATCAGACACCAAGAGAAGGTTGAAGGTGACTCAGAGTGCGAGGTGTGGATTTATTCTTTGCAGTTTGATTCTCCCTCTTAGCTCTGCAGAAAGCTTCATGGAGCTCTTCCCCATCATAGTTGTATTTACTTTTAACAAATAGCAAAGCCTGAAGCATAATTATCTCAGCGGTTCAGCTGCGTTCATCAAAGCGTGCACATATGCACACTGTGGCATTCAGAATGGTAGAGAAGGGAGTCACCATCATTCCTCGGTTGATACCGTGTCCACCCGCTCGCTGCAGGTTATTTTTTTCTTTATATCATGCACCTACTGCCTCGCAAAACTTAAAAAATGCTCTCATTTCCTGATTTAAAAATAGCATGGTGGAAGTGCTGGTTTGTCACTATATCCTGGTCCTCAGATAAGAAGTTACTCCAGCTGATCTAAAATACTCCGGGGACGATAGTGAGTAGTTTTAAAAGGGGTTTTCTTGTACAACGGCGTTCTGGGAGCTGTGTTGCTAACTAAAGCATCTTCCTCCGAGCTTTGCACCCGAACTGACACTAGATCCGTTTCACTCTGGTGTCGAGATGCCTCTCTGTCAGCTCGTTAATTCCCTTCTCCTTCCTCCATTCACACTTAACAGCTTTCATCTGGTAACACGGCATGCCAATGAGTCGCCTACCCACTCCGGTTTTAAGCTGATGCGCTTGTAAGCTAAAATAGTCGTCACAGATCTATTTTTGGTTTAATGTTTTCCCTTTTTTCAGGAAATAATGAATTTTTCATTACTTTTCTTTTGAAAGTTCCACAATAATGTACCAGTCGGTTTAGGTTGGTACTCATTGTGATTTCTTTTTAAAGATGGCCGCACAAGTTGAAATGCATGTACAACAACATTTTTGAAGACGTTTGTTAGAACCAGCAGCATCTTTGACATGCATCTGTTTATATTTTTGTATGAAAGTGAATATTGTCAAAACATAAGATGCTACTCTGAGCTATCTCCATTTATAAGCCAAAAGAAACTTTAATTGCTTTTTAATTTGTGCTAAGTCATCTTAGCTTATCTTCCAGTTTAGGGTCTCATCTGTTTCTGTAGAAGCTGCTGTATACCTTGGGTTGAATCATGCTGGGTATTTATAAAAAAATAAAAATAAAAAATCTGTCGTATATTTCGATTTGCCCGCAGATGGGTTGCATAATTTTTTGTTGTCCTGAAAGCTCTTACATCACACCTTTACTTGCACACACAGTGAGGAAACTCTCTCAGGAGCAAAATGAACTTTGAGTGAAAAGAAAATCCATGATTGAATGAGTGGAAATCTGTTTGTAGAAGGCAGAACGACACAGTTCTGAGCTGTTTCTGTCTAAGGATTTTTTTCGGGTTCGTTTTCAGTGTTGTGCTGGAGAGCTGAGAAGAAATCAAAACCCGAGTGAGAGCAGCTCACCGTGTCAGCCTGTCTGTCTGAAATCCATTACTTGTGGACGTGAGCAGGATCAAATTCCAGCATTTGAAGGCATCTTGCCCTTTAATCTATTTTGTGGGAGACATGCTTTGAACACTGGATTAAACTAAGTAATTCCAGAATATGCCTAAATGACAAAAATAATGAGTCACAGATCAAATTATAACATGCTTAAGTCTTGCATATAATTTATTTAAATTTTATTACACAGCGGACCTCCGCCTGGTTCAGTATTCCTCGTTTCATATATTTTTCTGTGGAACGCAATTCCGGATTATTTCTGTAAAATTTATATTTTTCTGAATTTTTTTCTGTGGAGCATTGAAAAGAAAATGGTCTGCCATCACTTCAAAGTAAAGAGCCATTTTTACCCTTCATTCAACTACATAAAACTTGTTAAAGACACAATTATTACACAAACTTTTCAACAAAACCCCCCAGAATTTTGGATAAATGTTACTATATAAGAGGAAATTTGTTATCTTTGAAGAACCACCATTTAGTTTAAAATTTAAAGTCTAAAAATAATAAAAACATCAAACTTGACAAAAGGAGGAATGACATTTCTTTCTCTGGAATGTTTATATTTGTGGCAAATTATGTAAAAAAGAAAAAAGAAAGAAACAGAAAAAGTTTCTAACCTGATGACAAAAATAAGTAAAATATTACTGGTACTTTTGGTGTCAATCGTTGTAGAAGTTTATGACAACCATTCCATAAAAATAACTACAGAAACTTGCACTTTTTTTTTTTTTTTACACTTTATCCATATTTAAAAATAATAGTTATTATAAGTTAAACTTGTTGATAGCTATTATATAAGGTCCAAATATCTACATCCAGTTCCATAGTTGAATTCTGCTTGGTACTCTATTGTCTGTTTCCCCCAAGGAAAAAATAATGAAGATTGTAGATATTAGCATCTATAGTAGTGCCAAGACTTTTTTTTCCCACTGGGTTTATTAATGCATATTTAGGTTATTTTGGGTTTATGCATAAGAAAGTTGCTGTAGCAAAATTATCACTGGATACAGATATCATCCAAAATTTTCAAATGTGTGCATCCCTACTTCAATAAAATTACACAATAGATAAAAATAGGGTGATGTGACTTTAGAAAATATTACTCAATATTCCCACCACTCCCTGAGCATTAGCATCTTAGCTGAACAAACACAGTATTGATTTACCAAACACCCAGGATTATAGCATCCTACCAACTATTGCATCCAAGCAGGTCTTTGCAGTTTCTGTATTGCAACCAATGAAATTGTGACCATGATGATGATTGTCATTCAGTATATTCTCATATTAAAAAAAAAAGTTAAATGTACTGGATAATAAAAAAAAAAAAAAACATGCATAAAAACACAAGATCTTTCTATGTCTTTGGACCAGCAGGATCTTCCTTTTGAATATTAAAAGCATCTAGTGGTCACCCGACATGTTGAGACTTAAACACAAAAATATTCAAAATGCCTGTGAAGACTTTTCACAATTAAAAGTTACAAATCTGAGTCAAAAGTCATTTAATGTAAAGTTCCATGATCTCTCATTGCAAAATGTCAATGTTTAAGCTCAGAACCTCCTATCTGTTGAATTTTTCCTCATTTTCAAACGTCACATCAGATGAGAACAGGAAGGCTGCTCATATCCAGTCTGTCAGCATAGAAAAAAAAAAAATCACGCCCTTCCTTGTAATAGAAAGAAAAACCCTCCAGTCAGGTTCACTGGGAACACGCTGAAACACACATCCACCTCTTCATTTTCTCAGATTCATTCAGCTCTTTGGCCGTGGCAGTATGGTTGTAATTTGAAGTTATAAGAGAAAAGAACATGACTGTAACCAGACCACAGCAGTCTCCTGCCTCGCCTTGTTTTGCAGCTTTCTTTTCTCTGTCGCTACTAGTGTAAAGGCATGCGTGGAATGCACTTGGTTGGTTATCAGGTCAGTCATCATGTTGCTTGGTGCTCTGTGAGCGTAAAGCGGCGGTCACTGAACGGCGCTTCGTTTGCATTGTAAATATGGGATTTGCACCAACACCCTCCTTTCCTTCTCCCAGTTTGCGGCCAGTGGGAGCCAGCATGTGTGACCATTTTGTTTGTGTGGATTTCCCACAGTTGTGAACTTTCTTTTCTGAATGAAGGAAGCGCTCTGTCCAGATTAAATGGACTCATTATGTCGGAGCAGACGTCTTGATGATGCCGGATATATCTGGTTGTTGGGGAAATTTCGGACTTTAAATTAGTGGTTTTGTATAAACTTAGCATTTACATTCTTAGTTCTTGTTTTTTGTCTTCCAGTTGCATGAAATAAATGGCTAAACCCAGGTGAGAAACAAGTCTCTAGCAACAGGCAGATTTTTCTTTAAAAGGTTTTATTATAGAAAAATAAAGATTAATAATTTTACCACTTTGCACTAAACCTGTTTTTGCACTAAACCTGTTTCTGGCTGCTTTTCCTCCCATAGTAGCGCTGGGTCAATGCATCAGAGGGGCCCTTATCCAGCAGAGCAATAATGCAGTCAGTGTGAGGCTGGGAATTAAATGCTTCCTGTGTCTCTTTATGTCCAGAGTTGACTCATTACATTCTTCCCGAGGTTAATGTTTGATAGAAGCGAGAAACCGAGCCAGAGACTCACAGAGCCACACTCTTCTTCTTTATATCTGACACGGCAGTACGCCAAATGGTTCCCGGTCCAGCGCTTCATGTGGACAAGGAAGTGGACAGTCAGCTCGCCGTCTCCATCGATGCAGACGCAATTTCATCTACAGCTAAAAAAGCTTTCTTATATGTAGTTTTGATAAAGACCTGGCTCATATTGATAAAGTGTGTCATTGTTTTGTTTTTCCTACTTTTTATTGCTGCTTTCAGATGTGTCTCTGTGCACATTATGACAGAAGAAGCTGGGTGCGAGGTTTATAGCAAGTTGTTTGGTAGCCTGGAAAATTACTTCCTGGGTTTATGCTGTGTTACATTTGCCTTTAAAAGCTGGAGCTCATTCGTTTGGAATGATGTCACAGGCGAGCAGGAAATTAGATTCTCGATGCAGGATAACCCGTATAAATATCACAGTGCGACAGGAGGAAACTTGCAGTTTAAAACCAAATTGTGATCTAATTGCTCTTGTTGAAAACACCTTCAACTAGCAGTGCATATCAGTATTTGGATTACTCTGTGCAGCACAGAGCTGACGAAAACTCCAGTCACTCCGGCAATTTCTCAAGATGAGAAATTAAGGTTACTGCTATATGCACCAAGATGTGTTGTGGATAAGAAAAATAAAATAGGAATAGTCAATTTCTATTAAAAAAACAAAAAAAAAACCCCAGAATTGTTTAGATTATTTCTAGAAGAAAAAAATGTCAAAAAGTCATACATTTAAGTCAAGAAGGAAAATTTATATGATTTAAACTAAAAATAAGGTATTCTGACATTATAAACTTGGACATTTGAGACATTTTCTAAGTTTTACATGTTCAATTATTCAGATGCACATCTGGATATTTTCCAACTGGGTTTTTACTCAAATACAACCAAGAAGGCACAAAAAAATTAAATAAACGTCCTGGGTTTGTAAAACCAAAAAATAAATTACCCAACAATTATCCTAATGAGGTTGCTGTTAGGACCGCTTTCAGAAACTCTCCTCCCCTCTGATAATTGGATTTCAGCCTTTGTAGAACCATTCCAGAGTGATTTATTTGCAGGGACTCTCAAAGTCCAATATAAACAGTGAGAAATTTCCATGGAGTGGAACAGTTTGATCTGTTCAGGCCTAGTTTCCTATTGCCTTATTGTTGTTCCCTTCCCTCACTTTTTAAAGGTGATGTAACAAAGTAATCAAACCCCTGACTTTATTTGCCATCCTTTCAACCATTGTATCTGACTTAATAAATTTAACCAGTGCCTCTTGATGACATTTATCTGATTTAAGCTCATCTCATGTTGGCATTGGTTGTTAAGAGGTTATATTAGGTTTTTAATGCTGTTTATTTGAACCACATCATGATAAACCCAGCTAAAAGTAAATCCTCATAAACTGGATTGAGTAAAGAACTTAAGGTTGTAGAAATGTGGTGGGTGAAGTGATGAAAGATCCACTCTGCCTCTCTGCATGTGATCGGTGCCAAATACTCCACTGTTTACTCTGTCAAACTGAGTGCCAGCATTTATAATAATCCCAGTTGAACTGGAGCTGTTTCAGGAAGGTTGTTCTGAGGGCAGTCCTGTTCACTGAATTGTGATGGTGTTGTGAAGATGCCCATAGTCATTGGAGGCAGACTGAGCTGCCGTGACTCATTTCTGCAGGCGGCAACTGTTACTTGTGAGTGCTGTGGAAGTGTGATGCAGCCTACTCATGCTGGCACCTTCTGCGTTTTGAAGCAAGCTGAAGGAAATTTGTCTGTTTATTCTCCTTTTAGACAAAGTTTGATTCTCATGTTGATGTTAGACAGAAGCTTGTCTCATTGTGCTTGTTGATGATCTTGTCAGATGGATTTTAAAGGAAGGATTTTGATGGAGAACAACAGCATATGCTCTTCTTTTTTTTCTTTGGCAGCTTTTTGGCTCAATGATGCATGATAATATTTACGTGTTAACTGATATATATATGTATATATATATATATATATATATATATATATATATATATATATATTTTTTTTTTTTACTTCTTAAAATCTAAAATTTCCTAAAAATAGTACTTGTATCCTTAAATCTTTACACCATACAACCTCAAACTTTAATATCTATTTTGGGGATTTTCTCTGGAGGAAAATTGTGCATCTTTTTCTCTTTTTTTTTCACAAACAAAAATCTTAAGCTTGCATTATAAATATATTTCCTGGTATCCAAGTCAATGCTTTGTAGAACCATATTTCACTCAATTATGTCCAGATGTGTGCTTTCTCCAATGCAGCTGATTCAAATTTGTTAATTACTTTCTCAGCATGCCAACAGATTCTGCAGAGCTATTAAAGTGATTCAGGAGCTGAGAAACATCTTAAGACCAACAGAACACTGGCCTTTGAGGACACTACTCATCGAAACCAATCCGTTGTAGCTCTTGCTATATGTTGAGGGTTGTTGTCCTGCTTCTATCCCAGTCTCAAGTTGTTAGCAGCCCATAAAAGACCAACCTTTGTAGTGTTGTTGTTCCTACATTTTTTGCATGTAAGGCAAAAGTTCCAATTTTGTCCCGATCAGAGCGTCGTCTTCCATATGTCGGCTGTGTTTGCTACATGACTCGTGTCAAACTGTTTAAACTGGACTTCATATTACTGGGTGTCTTGAGAGAGTGATTTTTCTTGCTGGACCTTTCTGTCATGTAAAAGTTTGAATCATATGCAAACAATCTTCATTGTAATCTGTGACCACCGCTAACTAGCTTATAATATCCCCTTGCTAGCTAGATTTTTTTTGTTTGTTTGCCTCCATCATGAACACAAAGCCTGTTTCACAGTTTTTGGTACACTTCATTGTATTGCAGCAAGTTTCCAAAACCATCTCCTTTATTTATAGATTTTTCTGTCTTAAAATTCATTCAAGGTGGCATTTTGACTTCATGCAACCTGCAGATGACTTTAGGAAAATGACTTCAGTTGTCTCAAGTGGACACTTCTTTGTAATTACGGGACTTCTGAAGAAAGTTAGTTGCACAAAATTTTATGTAGGAGCAGCATTGTAAAGGGGATTGTATAAAAGTGTAATCCATAGATATCCCCCTTCCTTTTGTTGGTCTGGTCAGTAAAATACAATGAAGTTTGAAGTTGTAATATCACAAAATAGTGAAAAGTTCAAGGAATATAATTACCCTATATATTTAGCCAAAGAAACTGTATATAAAACATTGTTATTGATTTATTAGGCTTTTATATATTTGACACAGACTAGGATAGGAAGTAGAAACATAAGATTGAGAGTAAAAAAATCGTATCAAAGTGAACTTGGATGCATATTAGACATAATGCATCATTCTATCCATTTGCTGACATGCAAACCTTCCAGTGATTTATGATGGTAATTTTTAAAATCCCTGTGATTCTGCTTTTTTGGTAGCTGTCTGCAGCAGCTTGTGTGAAGAGTGTTGGACTGTGCTTTGGAGCGCGCCCCACTATCGATCTAAGTGACTATGCTTCTGTGTGTCCAAGTGTGTGTGGTACCCAGCAATGTAATGTAATGCTGACTCAGACTGAGTTCGCTGACAGCTGCTGCCTGTTACTGAAGAGAGACGGGGATGTGAGGAGGGAGAGGGACGACTGGTGTGTGGGAGGGTGTGAGGAGGTAGATTTAAATAGAATAGCACTGATAGGCTTTTTATTTCCCATCATGCCACACATTTTTATCTGAGACTATTCTATTTCAATCCTGACACAAGAGGGTGTTTTTTAGATGTTCCCTGATGAAGGTTTTCTTTGTTGTAAAGGCTTTGTATGAAGCTGACTCTTACCTAAAGTGCAAAAACTTGCTTCTATTATTAGAAAATATCCACTGGAAATATTTTAGTGATGTAGTGTAAGTTGACAATCCTTTTATTTTGTGTTTTCAGGCGCAGATCGCCTTCCTGCAGGGGGAGAGGAAAGGCCAGGAGAACCTAAAGAAAGACCTCGTCCGGAGGATCAAAATGCTGGAGTACGCACTGAAGCAAGAGAGGTGAGTGAACCATTAAAAATCTGAGCTAGTCTGCATCAGCTGCGGTGTTTCTGTGTTCTTTAAATAACCCACTATCACTATCAAAGAAATCTGTAAAGAGATACCAGGCCATTAGTCAACAAATCAGTATCAGCTTCTGAGACCACAACTCCTGGAGCCGTGCATCCCTGCTGCAAGATTTTATATCTATCCTGAAGAATTTCCGGTTTCTAATTTCCTATCGCTTCCTGCTTTGTCTAGTTGTTGCTTTCTCATCAGACAGAACCAGGTGTTAGAACTGAGCAAGAGCTGGTGTGATATTTTTATGGGATAACCTGAGTAAAAATACCAAAGTTTCATGGTATTTACATTAAAAAAAACATATTTTTAAAGCAGCTTCTCAGGATTTATTTGTTGTGGTGTTAAAATGTAGCTTAAATTTACTGATAGTTATCAATTTGAAGACACAGTAATCAGTTGGCCATAAATTAAAATCAGATAATCTTCTCCTTTCTGCCTCATTTGATTTCAGTCGGTTGTGACAGAAGGCCATTCACATTGAATCAGGTTCTGGTTCTGCTGGACGTTTCTTCCTGTTAAATGGGGGGTTTCTTTTCACTGTTGCCACATGCATGCTCGGTATGAGGGATTGTTGTAAAGCAAACAACACAAGTGATTGTCTGCTGTCACTATATGATTGATCAGGAGGAGTGAATGCTGCATGTGAGTGACTTTATTCATCCATTATATTTGTATAGAAAGTAGTGAAAAAGACTTATACCATCTCAATAATCAAAGGAGAAATCATAATTGACATTAAAACAGTTATGCATCCAGTTTCTTTTTATTTTTACCAGCTATTGTGGAATGTTATAGCAAAACTGTAAAGTTCCACTTGTGAAGGTAAATCTGTTAGGCTTCTTTTTTGCACTCAGACTACAATTCTGACTGTTTTTAAAAAAATAAAATAAAAATGTTTTGTATAATTAAAAGATCACTTCAAACCTAAATATGCCAGGGGTACAAATAATTTCAGGCTTAGCTGTACCTGGGTGTTTGTTTATGTGTTGTTGCAGTTTGGGTCTTTATAGAGGCTTTCATCAACCTTATAACATACTGCATGTTGTCTTGAAATGGTGAAGCCCTGCTTTGACATACTGATGTTGTTTTCAAATTTACTGTTCAGAACAGCCAATCAGGGAGATCTCTCTGACACACCTGACATGAAGTCAACATGTTAGATTGATTGTAGAAATCAGAACAAAAGCATTGAGTACAGGCGGGGTGTTCGACACCTAAAACAGAAAAAAAGATGGGGAGAACTTGTACTTCAAATATGAGTTCTTGGCTACTAAAATAATTCAGACGGAGTGACTGCATCAACATCACAGTTACTTTTTGAAAGGGTGTGATTTAAGGCAGTGTTTTTCTCTCCAGTCTTAACTGCTCCCTCACTCAACTACACAGGATGTTCATGGCTTCTTTATGGGTGATGTTAGAGGTCTGAGACTGTAAATGACATCCATCATGAGGAATCCTACGAATGCAAAGCGTTGCTGACGCAGGCGTAGCCAGACATGTCAGATAAGGCAGTATCAAACTCCAAACCTGGAGTAAGGAGTAAATGTAACGTGCTAATTTACTTTACATCACGGTTTTTTATGAGATCTTGCAGTGGGGAGATTAAACAAATAAAATCCTCAACACAACTGTGTCAACTGAGTTTCAGGATGGCTTTTTTTGCCCCGTCATTCCCCCGAGTCGGCTCCAGTTTTAGTTAATGTTTGGCTCTGAGGCACGTCGTCATGGGTTGTTCAGCATACAATCGTCCTCCGTCTGTTAACAGCCTATTTTTATCTACTTAGCCTCAGTGAGATGACTGCAGGCCTTCCCTCAGGAGGAACCCTTAACCCAGAAATACTACCACTTCTCCTGGTTGCTAAGCAACAGGTCACGTCTCCAAGGGTGTCTTGAAAGCAATTTCAGAAATGGCTTTTTTGAGTGTGGGATGTGCCCTGTTTGAAATGGCTTTAATTTTAATGAGGTCGCTTCCTCTGGATCGTCACAGTGCTGGATGGAGGGGGCTGCTAAGCTAAAATGTTGTCTTCCGTTGTCTGTCGACCTCAGCTGGGAAAAACGTAACACTTCCTGATGATAATATGATATAGCTGTGTTTTTCGTGCTGCATAAACTTATTTCTGCAAAATAACATTTGCAGAAATGTCTGTGCTTTTAAACTATGTAGATGCCAAAGAAGTGTTGAAGTAAATATATTATGAGACATAGTTTAATAATTATTCATCAGATTTATCAAGTAACAGAAAACAGGGTTCAAAATACAGACAATTATTAATATTTTCCTGGTTTTATTACCAGTCCCAAGTTTTCACCCTTTGTATTTTTTTCTGCTTTCAGAGCAAAGTACCACAAATTAAAATACGGGACGGAGCTAAATCAGGGCGACATGAAACCTCCAAGCTACGACTCTGGTAAGTCGACAGAACCTCTAAATCACTGTGGTTGCTGAGCTCATACATACCTGGGATGACAGCGTTGTGGCACATGTAAAACGCTGCATTCATGTTGGATCTTGTTCGTTTTGGTGCATTGCTTCACAGCGCACTTAACCTTGGAATTACGAAAGAGCAATTGTTGCAGATGTAGAAGAGAAAAAAATGCCTGAGAAATGAGAGTTTCAAGCAGTCACGACAGATTGCAAATGATTTGCTCACCTGAATTAAACTTTTCAGATTTTACTCATCTCTGACACTATGCAGCTTTTCAACTATTTAGTTATTCCTTTTTTCTACACTTGCTTTTGCTCTAAGCACTGAAATGATTACATCTGAGAAAAATCGAAAGCACTCCACTGGAAGCTTGTCTTTGTTATTCTGTAATCCACTGAGCTGTCTGCAATTTTACATCATTTATAAGTAGAAAACAGCTTTCATGAAAGGGTTCACAGTTTGCTTTGTGGATTATTTGTGGAGTATTGAGGACATTATTTTTAGAGCTTAAAATTATTTTCTGTACTGTAATTGAGCTGAAACAATAGGTTTAATAAACAAAATGAATACTGAGCCATGGTATATTTTTAGTTGATGAACAATAGAAACACGAGCACTATGAGCACAACACCTACTTCTTATTTTGTTCTGGTTTTATCGGCTCCTCGTGTTCAAACCATCAGCCTGGATAGCGATGCTTTCTCTCTTCTCTGCTCATCTCTATTCATGAGGAATGTTCAAAGCGAAGAACCCTTGAAGTGTTGATGATTTGGAAAAGGTGAGGAAGGGAGGTGTTGGATGAAAGAGGGGGAGAAAAGAGAGAGAGAGCTGGGAGGCGTTACTGGTTTGGTGGCTTGTCTGCCAGCCCATCACCCTCTGCGTTAATTCTGACCCAGTTTTTGAGACGTCTTCACCTCCGCCTGCCCCTCAACACTTTCTCTCAGGTCATCTTGTACAATGTAGAATAAAATTTTCTGTTTTTGAAGATTTATTTTTGTGGAAGATTGGGATTATTTTTTTTCACCATTACACTCCGTGGGTTTCCATAGTTCAGAGTGATATTAGCCCACCCAAAAACGACCTTTTTTTTTTTTTCTTCCCACAGGTGTGTCTACAGCTTGTATTTATTTCGACTTCGATTTCAGGTCAACTCACAGAAGCAGTTATTTAAATAAAAGCCAGTTTCTTTTAGATATTTTCTATCATTTGTATTGTTTTTCTAAGGAAAAAACTAATTGAGTTTGGCATAAAAACATCAGAGTTTAATTTTAATTCATATAGCACAGCCATAGTACAATATAAATCCCATTAACTACAATTATTTTGGGGGGATTTTATGTGATAGAACAACAAAATGAAGCATAATATGTAGTTTAAGGGCAATAATATGTGGCTTTGCAAAGGTTAAAGATTAGAATATTTGTCAGCTGCATTTACTTTTATATCGTTAACAAAAATCCAAATTACCTTCAGAAATAAACTCCACCTTCATCTAATTTAATTTTAGTGTAGATGCAGCTGTTCAGTGAAGTCCCCAGAGGTTTGTTAGAGAACAAGAAGACCAGAAGTCCTAATATCCTGCAACGTTTAGATGCATCCCTTCTCCAACACAGCTGAGTCAAATGGCTCATTAACCGGCCTCTGCAGAGATGAATAATGTGTTAATAAGGGGATTCAGGTGTTTTGGAGGATAGTACCTTTTGAGGATTGGACTTGGCCATCCTCGATGAAGGCAAAAAAACACACCAGATAAGTCAGGGATAAAACTGCAGAAATCCACCTGGCGCCACAAATGAAGAAAGCAATAGAAAGCGCTTCACCATTTGCCACAACACAGAAAAGTTGCGGAAGAACGTGTTCAGTCGGAGACCGATAAAGACTCAAGACTGGGCCTGAGGTTTGCCTTCCAGCAGGAGAGTGACCCTACGTTTAGAAAACACAGGGTTC
Source organism: Alfaro cultratus (assembly GCA_903066825.1). Taxonomy (NCBI): domain Eukaryota; kingdom Metazoa; phylum Chordata; class Actinopteri; order Cyprinodontiformes; family Poeciliidae; genus Alfaro; species Alfaro cultratus. The sequence continues at coordinate 45,265 of CAEFZX010012783.1, read as the reverse complement.
TTACAGGTGCTTGGAGTGTTCTTGGAGTCTTTCAAAATGCTTGAATGTCAATTAGGTGTTTTCAGGTTTTGAAAAGTTCTTCTGTATAAAAGTTTTTAAACTGCACAGTTTTGTAATAAAATGCAATCTGACTAAACTCTAGTTTTGCACAGGAGGGTGGGCAAAAATGTCAGTTTCCAGATCTTTAAATCTGCAGTAGACCTGCAGCTGGAATTCCAGCTAAAGGTGGTTCTGCAAAGTATTGACTCAGGGCTTCTTGATAGAATTAAACAACACACTTTAGAGTTTATGCTTCTAACAAGACAATATGTGGAGATCAGGTGTTAATATGCTTTTGCAAGACAGTTTGTGTTAGTTATGATTATTTGCTCCTCGCTCGAGGGCCGACCATCTTTGATTTGCACCAGTATTTCCTTCTTGATGAAGACAGAGCTTGTGTTTCGTTGCTGCTGACATCACTCGTCTTTCTAGTGTTTCATGGTAATCGGGTGGAGCACATATCAGTCATCTGAGTTTTGACATTACAAGATGTTAGATGCTTTGTTTTATTCAAGCTGTTTCAACGGTTTCTGCTGCCTTTGTCACACAACAGTTCATCTGTTAGGATAAAACTATTTGCGATTATGTAAATTAGCATTTGGAGTCCCAGCTTTTACAGATTGAAGAGAAAAATGTTTCCTGTTCAACTGGATTTGACATTTGGTTTTATTAAGTTGGTAAAGAATGTGCGTCGTCTCCAGAGTGCAATGATGCAGGAATGCTCTCGCTGTTTGCTCAGTGGAAATAATGTCAGAGGCTTGTTCGTCTGTGTTGTTTGTGAAGCTCTGATTTGTGCCTCTCTTCTCTCCTTCAGACGAGGCCAACGAGAACGATTCTTCTGGATCACTTAACAATCAGCTGTCCTGGAAACATGGCCGGCAGCTCCTCAGACAGTACGTACACAAGCTCTTCTAGCCCAAAACAAACCGAATGTGTTTAAATGAAATGAAAAGCCTGAGATTATGGGGCTAAGAAGCCGCTTTTTTTCAGGCAAGCAGGTTTTGTGACATTTGTTGCTGGGCCAGCTGTGGCCAAACAGAAAGAAAACGATGGTGAACAGCGCCCTCACATGGACAACTGCAGTCATCACTAAATCGGCATTTTCCTTAGACGTTCCCTGTTTGTTTAGAGGGTGGTTATTACATTGCTCTATAAAGTCTGTGAGTTTTGACATCATCCCTGCAGCTTCACTCCTCACCTGCCCAAACATGCCGGCCGATGAAAGGAGCCATTTTACTCAGCAGTCTGTGTGAAGCGACGGATCAATAATGTGCCAAAACACCCTCCTCTCCCACCCCCCATTCCCTTTCTATTAGTCACTCACTCACTCACTCACTCACTCACTCACTCACTCACTCACTCAGATTGTGAGGGCTTATCCTCCTTCGCTGCCGGGTTGGTGTAATATTTGATGAGAAGCTTGTTTTGCTGCAAGAGAACTGACGGCATGAGCTAAACCGCTGAGAGATGAACAGACTCTATGAGGAGTAACATGTTTTTCACATCTTTTTAGTAAACTTGTGTACAAAAAACTTTTAATTCAAAGCAACAGTATGTAACATTTTACAAATTTATTAAAACTGTCCTTACAGACCTCCACCTCCTCCATGACCTTGTGTAGTCGCTGCTAAAAGTGCTAATGGCGAAGAAACAACTTACCATTACAGGAAAGCTGTTTATCTGCTGTCATTGGTGGCCATGCTAGCTAGCCTTAGCATCAACAACAAGCTCAATTGTCGGGATGATGCTGTAGCATGGTAGAGAGTGAGGGGGGGGGGCTATGAGTAGTGTGTACACAAGCATGATTGATAGAGCCAAGACCCTCCTCTTGGCTCTGGGTTAGGGTTCCTGATGAGGAAGGTATGTTCCTCATCAAAAACATACCTTGACTTTTGCTTTGATTCTTTCATACATGTTTGAGAAATCCTTTAATCTCCTTGATGACCCAACACAGCTGAGGAGCTTCTTAAAAAGACTGATGCCAATTTCAGGGCCTTTGATATAAATAGCATTTTTAAACAACTGTAGATATCATAGTTACTTTAATGTGCTATAAAATGGAACCATGTGCCTGGGAAATGCATAACACTGCCCCTTTAACCATCCTCTTTCTTGTACATGGAGATGAGTTGCTGTCATTAGGGATCATCCCCCAGCACTTGTGGCAGTGACTAAAGAGACACAAGTCTCTATACCCTAATTAATCAAAAAGTCATGGATGACCAATCAGAAATGACCAGGAGGGACAATAAATGTGTTCTGCACTGTAAAGAGGGGTTGGCAGTGTGGTGGTCACTGTTTCTAATTAGCACTGAAGCAAGAAGAGCCCTCACAGCAGTGCCATCTATTTGCAAGGATGCACTGGTTGCTTATTTCTTCTGTTTTCTAATCTCCCTTTCTACCTTCTTTGCAGGTACCTGCAGGAGGTGGGGTACACAGACACCATCTTGGATGTAAAGTCACAGAGGGTCCGAGCCCTGCTGGGTCTCGCTGGCGATGGAGCCGGCAAGACTGGAGAACGGATGAGCATGGAGCCTTCGGTCAACGGGCCGAACTCGACACCAAAGGGGACCAGAGAGTGAGTATACGCCAGTAATCCTGCATCTGTTGAGGACATGCTGTGAGATAATCAGTTTTAAGGAATCTGAGTGCAGAATTGATCCTTAGACACATCTAGATAAACAAACATTTTAGCCTATCTATAGATCTGTTTGTTCTGGGACAGAGCAGAGCTGGACCGTCCCCTCCAGTTGGCTGCAAACAGATGCCTAACTCCTCGCTGCGGAGCTGCAAATGCACTTTATTCTGCTGTATTGTTTCAGTTTCATTATTTGCTCCAAGCTGCAAACATTTAGCTTAGAACAGGTCTTTCCAAGAAGCATTCTCCCATGTCTTTCATGCTTTTCTTTCAGTTTCTTTTTATGTGATCAAACATATTACAAAACATCTCAGGAAACTTTGATCTCTGCGGTTTATGTTGTCAACATCTTCCAGATAATCAGTGTTTTGCTCTTCGTGCTGCCTGACGTTCCCAGTTGGGGCTGGATTAGTGACTCTATATTTATTTTGATTATTTAGTAATGTCTTTATAATTGTCCTTGTTAACATGAATTCATAGTATAATGTTTATATTAGTTTATTTAAATTTTGCCTGCTCCCATCTCCTTCCTCGCACTAAGCAACAATTGTAAATTAGAAATTGTTCTTAATCTGTCTTGCATGATTTAATAAAGGTTAAATAAAGTTGTAGCTGATGATTGTCTTAATAATAATTGACAGACAACAGAAATGCCAAACTGCCAAGAGGTTCATTACTTTGACTGTCTTGTTGAAATAGCATAACTGGATGTTTCTTGTTAATTATTATTTAGTATTTCGACGATCATGGCATATACGGTTTGTTTTGCAAACTTAAATCAGAATGATGGTGTTACTTTTTCCACTATCAGCTCTGCCATCCTGGGACAATATTTGTCTAAATAATATCAGAATATCAGGATAAAACCAAGTGATATAAATATGGCTCTTTGTGAATCAACTATCTGATTCAGCTCAGGTAGTTGAATCAGATGGAGCCTTTATTTGCAATCAGAGAAAAATAAAAGCTGACAAATGTCCTTTAAGGGTTAAATGTTGTTTTAAACACAATGTATTTGTCTTTAATAAACAGACTTTCATTTTCTTTCATTTCTTAGTAAGAATAATCATATCTATCCAGTCACTTAAACACAGAAGATGTTTTTAGTGAATTTATCGAACTTGGCTAAACACAGCAGGCGTTTTTAAAGAAGGCGTGACCCAAATCCTGCTCTTATTGTGAGAAAACACAAAAATGTGTAATTTTTTAAAATTGAACTAAAAACAATTTGCAAAAAGAGAAATTAGCAAAATTTATTTGTATCAGATTCACAATGATACACACATCTCTGTCCTACTAATGACATCTGATGATCTTATATATTTTATTAAAATACTGCAGGCTTTGATTATTTATATATCTAAATAGTTTTTTTTGTACATGTGGGTTTGTTTTGGCCCATGTGACAAAAAGTTTGGACACCACTGTCTTTATGATTCATGAAGGTATGACATTTAAATCTTAAAGATTTTTAGAAGTCTTAAACACAAAGAAATCCTGGTTGTCATTATTATTATTTGTATTTATACATTTTTACATAAGGTTCTGATTTTAAAAATTTGATCCTGATAGCTGCTAAAGGGAAAAGTTTGAAAATGTGATTTTGACATTCTGATTAATTTTGTCCTTGCGTTATCATAGAATGTTATAGAGTACGGATATCAAGGTTCAAGTTTCCCCATCGTAATAACTCAGGTTTTTCTAACATGGACTTTTCCGTTCTACTAGCACCATTTTCAAAACATGGAAACATGTTTTTTTCAAATTTTAAGCTGAAAATCAGTCGTGCTTGTTATTGTAGAGGCTAAATTGATAAATGAAACTCTGACTTGTTTATTGCTCAACCATGTTGATGTGTTGGTATGAATAAAAAGCCTTGGGGTCGTGTAAATGAAATCCATGAGCGCTATGTGTTTTGGAAACTGTTTTGATAAAAGTATTTTTGTCTGTGCAGAAAAGCTGAGCTTTCCGACACAAGCGCTGTGCTGGAGGCCTTCAAATTCATTGAGAATGCAGACTTCAGTGATGAAGATGAGGAGGAAGACAGCGACGGGAAGGACAGGACTAATGTGGAATCCAGGACTGTAAGGAACCAGTCTACCTTGTTAAGTCAAAACAGTTTAGTTTGGTCCAAGATGTTCATGCAGAGTAAAGAAAATAAACTCTTCCTCAGATTGTGCGAAAGAAGCCCTCATCGTCGTCGTCATCATCTCCAGCCAGTATGGACACCAGTGAGGACCCCGACACAGAGGAGGCCCTGAAGGGCTTCGACTTCCTGTCGAATCCTGACGAGATGGACACTTCATCAGAGTCCCGGGGGACTGGAGACGGCACCGACTGGGGTGAGACTGAGACACCAGAAACAGTCACAGCGTCAACAACATAAAAAACTGATGAGAACACATCACTTATTGTTTGATGCAGTTATCTTAAAATATTTCTAACAGTTTGGTGATGTTTCTGGAGTCTTCATTCATAAATCACGCTGTGGTCATGAACCATGACATTAGGACTGTCTCTGTTTAATCCACAGTTTGTCTTCCACTGTGTTCCCATAGCCAGCCCACTCTGTGTCTTCCACTCGTTTCCACTCAGATCAATATCAGCCTTAAAAAAAAATACATAGTAGCTCTCAAAAGTATTCACAACCCACAAATTTATTTTTTCTCCTTACAACCATAAACTTCAGTGTGCTTTATTGGGATTTTATAAGATAAACCATCAAAAGTAATGCATAATTAATGTCTTTCAAACATTTTTCTTTACAATTACATAGGTCTGAAATGATTAATCAGATGAATCGTGATGACTCAATTATTGAAATAATAATCAATTAATTTTATTAATCTATTAATTGTGAACTGGATTATGCAAACTTTAACAAAGTTTCATGTTTCTACTTACAAAAATAAACTGGAAATAATTTTCCTTCCACTTGAGTTGTACACTAATGTGTTTTGTTCTGTGACATAAACTCCCAATAAGGTACATGGAAGTTTCTGGTTGTAACGTGACAAAATGCAAACAAATTCAATATGTTATCAAAGAACTGTGTGAAAAAATAAATAAAAAATTTAATGCTTAAAAATCACACTAATCCTGAATTTGATTAATTCTTCACTCGACAGTAGTTCTTAACAGAACACAATTCTAGTAAAAAAAAAAAATATGAGGAGATTCTGGAGAATCGTATTAGTCCAGTTGTTTAAAACCCACCAACTCAGTAAAACCTCTGGGCCTGAGAGAGGCCTGCGTCTCCAGCTCAGCCTCTCGTCGGCCATGCAGCTCCTCAACAGCCTCTCGGTTTGGTTTTTGTTCCCCTGTGTAGACAAGGACGAGCAGGGTCCCGTTTCTGAGGCCTGGGACGTGGACCCGGGAGTGATAAACAAACTCAAGGAGCAGTACAAAAAGGAGCGCAAGGGGAAAAAGGGGGTGAAGAGTAAGTGCCGATAGACATTGCTGCCTCCTTCAGTCTCTTCTCTCTGCAGAGTCTGACTTTCCTGAGCTCGATCAAAACGCCTCCGATCAAAAGAGAGCATCTTTTTTCATCTCCTCCTCTAGCCGCTCCTTCCTTTGTCTCTCTCTGTTCTTTGTCTTCCAGTTAGTGCTTGCAAATGCCATTAGATCCCCTCCCATATGAAGTGTAATGCTTGATGCATGTCTTGTCTGTTGCATTTGTTTGTTTCCCTTCATTTCATCTTCACACCATCATCTCGTCTTTGTTAAATGTTAGCTACTAAGTGACACTTTGTGTCAGTAAGGCAATCCGTCTCCCTTCTGGGCTTCTAGCCATCTCTGCAGACATCTGTTTCTCTGTCTTTGTAGCCATAACAACATAATAATCTCCATTGATGCCCTCGCCCATCTGCCATATTGCTACTCCAGTAGCAAATAATATAGCTGCTGATATAGATTAACAGCTAATAGAAGCTTCTTATTTTTTAGCTGAGATTGCTCTCGGATTAAAAACTCGCTAAAACCTCGTTTGCCAACTGAGAGCTCTTACATGTTTTATACAGACTTTCCCTTCTTTGATTGATCATGAGATCAACAATGTACTTCAACTCCTTCTTTTTTCGCTTTCATTTCTCCTCTTATGATCTAACAGAAATCATAAGATTTTTCTTAACTCTTTTGGTGCTTTGTCACTTTGGTGTTCATGTGGAGAGACTTTCTATCAGAAAATTGAGTTAAAATATCAAAGACCACTGACTGACAAGCACAAGGTTTCCTTTTACTAATCTAAGATTTATTCTTAAAGTCTTGTTGGGACATGTAGTTGGATTTCATGAAGTTTAAACTGAGTCATTTAGTCTTGTTTCCAGCAGGTGCATGAAGCTAAATAGATAATAGATGCAATAGAAGCAGCATTTATTGTTCTATAAAGGACAATTTATATGTAGCTGTAGGCACAGACATAAAAGTTCACACAAAAATTTCTTCAAGAAATGTACTTAATCCAAAAGTCAATTTGCTGAAAGAATAACATTCAGAGCAGAAATTAAACCAAAACTCTAAAAAGAATATACATTTTGCATTTAAGGTAAAATAAATAAATAAAATTAAAAAGAAACCTTATTTGTCTGTAAATATGTTCTACTCAGAACTCAAGTGGCATAGTTTTGCCACTAAATGAAAATATGTTATTGCAGTATAGGCAATAAAATGTTTATTATTTAAAAAGGAATTTATAATTTTTTTACGTTAATACTTTAATGTATTTCTGATGTACAAAAATGCTTCAGTGGTTAAAATCTGCAGAATGTGCCACTTCTTATTTAACTAATTGATAGAATAATTGATTTATAAAATAATCATTGGTTGCGGCCCTAATATTTATTACTGTTTGTGGATCAGAGAATAACAATAAATTCAAAGCATTTCTCTGGTTTTGTTTTTGTTTTTTTTCCAGCACATTTGTCCAAATTGGAGGAAAAAAAAATTCTGTTTGAAGAATCTGTAGGGGAAAATGTGCTCCTAATTGTTGTAGTTTAGAATTTATTTCAAGTTTAATGTTATGTAACTTAAAAATAAATATATAAAGACCAAAATTAGTTTTACCTTCAAGCCAATGACTGTTGCTCTCCACAGTTCATTGTTAAAGATAAATGTGCCTCAACTTCTTCTCTACCTTTGCAGGACTCTACTACTGGCCTCCCATCATACTCTGTTTTCACTGATTTTTCTTTTTTCAGTGCTTCCTTCTATATTCATTTTTTCTCTGTTGCTTCAGCATATACCCACCGCTTTCTGGTTATTTTTTTTTTCTTCCACTCCATCCAAACATATGTCAGTTGTTTGAACTTTGAACTTAACTCGTTAACAGGGCCCAACCGGTCTAAGCTGCAAGATATGCTGGCTAACCTGAGAGACACAGAGGACCTGTCTCACATGCAGCCTCAGCCGACCCCGCAGTCCCGGCCCAACGTGCCACGCTTCAGCGAGCACGAGGGGAACAGGACAGAAGAAGGTGATTCACTAAATACAAAACACATTTCCCGTCCCTTCTGCCAGTTCTTCACCGATTGACAGATGTATTTTATTTGTCCTTTCCGCAGTTGAAGCACTCACTTTCCCACCCACACCAGGAAAGTCATTCATTATGGGCACAGAGGAGGGCATGGAGAACGTTCTGGGCCTGGGGGAACTGGCCGGACTCACTGTGGCCAATGAGGCCGACAGCATGGTGTATGATGTGAGTGGCATGGGGCAAAATGATGTCACTTACCTGTGTTTGAAACGTCAGAATCAGAGGGTTTTTTATTTTATTTTATTTTTTTTAAGTGAGACAGATTATTGCAGAACACAAACATCATTATTCCCTAAACTAACCATACAACTGCAGATTTACTTTAAACACCATGCTGGAAACATTCTTAGTGATATTTATTCGTACAATTGTCTTTACATTTGTATTATTTTTTATTGTTTTCCCTCAGATCGGCAACAATAAAGATGCCATGAGAAAAACGTGGAACCCCAAATTTACCCTGCGGAGTCATTTTGACGGGATTCGCGCTCTGACCTTTCACCCTGTGGAGCCGGTCCTGATCACTGCTTCTGAGGATCACACGCTCAAAATGTGGAACCTGCAGAAAACCGCTCCGGCCAAAAAGTAAGAAAGCTTCAGCTCTCTGTCAAATAAACACACACACAAAAAAAGCTGCAGCTACCGGATTTGTTTTGCTCATATTTGGTAGGAAAAGTAAAAACTGTCGTATGAAGGTGAGTTAATGATCTTCTGCAGAAGGACACAACCCAGCAGCTCTAAGACTAGAAAAGATGAAATTAGTTTTTATTTTATTTTTTTATCTCAGCATTGTGCTTATGCTGCATGACTGAAACTAATTACAGAAAGCAAGCAGCTAAAAAAATATTTTGGTCTATAAAATGTAGCTTTAATAAATATTTCATTATAATTTCTGCTTGAAACAAGTTACAGTAGTGTTATCTCTTTGTTTTATTTTTCTTAAATGTTTATTTTTCTTGTCACAAAAAATTTAAATGACCCAGAAATAGTGCTTAAACATTTGCATTTAAAACTACAACAATATAATGTAAATAATAATGTAATGCAAGAGTATTCATTTTAGGGGAAAAATGTGAAAATACAAAATTAATACATTAGTTAAAAAGAAATGAGGAAAAAAAATACATAACTATTTAATTAATAATTATGATTGAAAATTAAGACTTGACTTTACATACATTTTTAACTAAAGACCAGTTTTAGTGATTAAATATTTAATTTAACTTTTCTTTAGAAGAACTAATCCAAAGTAAAACATTCTTTGGGTGGGTACATTTAGAGCCTGTGAATGTTAAAAATAAATGGTCCTATTTTATAAATCAAAATGCTGTTTTTTGTGCATTAAAAATACATTTACCTTGTGTGAAATTGTGAAGGAATTCCAACACCAATCAATGGAAAATGTATAAGAAAAATTATATCTAGCATTTTTTTAAAAGATTAAAAGGCTTGTGGAAAAAAACATGAAAAATTAGAGTTTCCACCAAAATTTGGCCACTTTTTATTCCACTTGTATCAGAAAGAAATGGAACAAAGCAAAAACAAATGTCCAGGGAGCCAACAAGGTTAGTAAAAATAAAAATATTAAGTCAGAAGCATGTTAGTCCAATATTTAATACATAAAGATTATTTTATATATGTTCAATTTCCTACCTAGCAGTGATTTTATTCAGCCTTTTCTGCATGATTTCAGTCTCAGTCCTATTTGAGGCTCATGTTTGTTGCAGCAAATATGAGCCATATTAAACCATATAAAACTATATTTTTGTCCCACAGTGGTAAATTAATGGGAGGCTTAATTTTGCTTCAGATTTCAGATATTTGTTTTTATTTATTTTTTATTAAATTAATCAACATTTTGACAGCAGGAGTACATCTTTAGACGTGGAGCCTATCTACACTTTCAGAGCCCACAGGTAAAATATGGCACTTTTATCAATTCTTTTTTTTTTTTTCAGCTTGGGATACAGATCACTTAATGGTTGCTATTTTATTATGTAAAACACAACAGGGGTGCTGTACTGAGTGTGGTGATGAGCAGTACAGGGGAGCAGTGTTTCAGCGGAGGGGTCGACGGCACCATCCAGTGCTGGAACACGCCCAATCCGAACATCGACCCCTATGACTCCTACGGTAACCTCAGCGCGTTTTTCGATTGAAACAGGAGTGATTTTTAGCTGCAAAGCATGAAAAGTGACTGTGGTCCCCGTGTGTTCAGAGCCGTCAGTTCTGCGTGGAGAGCTGAGTGGACACACGGACTCAGTGTGGGGTCTGGTGTACAGCAGCGCACACCAGCGCCTTCTCTCCTGCTCCGCTGACGGAACCGTCAGGCTGTGGGACGCCAACACCACCTCCCCTTCACTCGCAGTATTCAACGAAAACAAAAGTAACAACCGGATTCACATACATTAAGTTTACCTTTTTATTGTTTCATTCAAAATTGAGGAATTAAAACTTGCACTTGTTTATCCATCTGCTAGAGTTGGGAGTTCCGTCCTCTGTGGACCTGGTGTGCAGTGAACCAGCTCATCTGGTCACATCCTTCACAAACGGCCAGATCGGCCTCTTCAACATGGAGACCCGCCAGCTGGTGCTCAGTATGGAATCTAATCTGGAGCCAGGTAAGTTTAGGGACGAGCTCCGCAAGGCATAAACCGAGGTGGGCTGAAAATGTAGAACAAATCGTTCATGTTGCAGCTTGAACAAACATTGACTCACCTTTTAAATGACTAAATTATTGGGTAATTACATCCATTTGTGTGCAGCCATTTTCCTCTTCACTTCCCAGTGATTCGGATCTAACAAAGTTTAATTTGATGAGGAAATCAAATCATTTAAAGTTAATCATGCACTATTAAACTCTTCTTGCTCTGCAAAAAACACAAAATCTTACAGAGTATTTTTTGTTTAGTTCTAGTGTAAACATCTTACTACACTTAAGATAAGACAAAGTTAAAAAGTAACTTTCAGTTAGACAAAGGAGCTTGCTTTTAGTAAATTGTTTAATTTATTAAAAACACTGACAAATTCACTGACAAATTATTAAAACAAGACATTTATCCCATGTTATAAGTGAAATAATCTGCCGGTGGAACTCATGCTTCTTTTATCAATATTAAGGAATTATTTACTTAAAACAAGCTCCAATTTCTTGCTGAAAAGTTGCTTGTAAGTTAGTTTTGTCTTATTTCAAGTGTTCTTGCTTAGTAAGCTATTGTTCTTGCAGTGTGCAGTCTCATTTCAAAATGTTGAAAATTATGCATCAAACACCTTAGAAGGACTTTCTTGCAAAAGTTTTTAGAATGGAAATTACTAAGCATGTTTTCATTTATCATGCAATTAATAAATTTATTGATTGTTGTGACAGGCCTATTTGTGAATATCTTTGAAAGATGCTGTCTTTATCTAGCAACTTGTGTTGACCATTGAATCTGTGTTGACTAATGCTTTCTCCAGTTGTCACATCTTTGTTTGGAGTCAGATATTTCTGTGTTTTTTGTCTTTAAATCTTTTTTTTCTTCCCTTTAACCAGGCACTCCCTGTCAGATCAACAAGGTCCTCAGCCACCCAACTCTTCCAATCACCATCACAGCGCAGGAGGACAGACACATCAAATTCTTTGACAATAACAGTGGGAAGCTGATTCACTCCATGGTGGCCCATCTGGACGCCGTCACCAGCTTAGCTGTGGATCCAAACGGACTTTATCTCATGTCAGGCAGTGAGTATCTAGCATCCTCTTTGGCTTTCTTCTTCTGTGGCTTGAATGGTTCACTCAAACCCAGTCTAAAATAACTGGCAGTATTTAGAAAATGTGAATTATGCCAAACAAGGATTTTAAATTGTATTTATTTACTACACCTCCCTCAACATTAATTGACACCACTGGTAAAGATGTGCAGAAAGCCTTAAAGTATTATTTAACCTTAAGTTTCCTTGCAGGATCTCAAATTGCAGAAGTAGCCAAGCTTTAACTTGACTGCATGCACTCAGAGGGGAAAAAGAAAATATTAAATAGCTTTTTTTGTTTGCTTTTTAATATTTTCTAGAAAAATTATGTTTTTTAATGTGTCTAGTGCAGGAGGCTAGACACATTGACTGCTTTGTGTGTCTAGCCTTCTGCTTTTCAAAGGTGTCAGATTGTATAATTGCACATCTGTTTGCAGCCATTTTCACACACGAGTGTAAACGTTAAGTTGTGGGCGTGGCCAGCAGCAGCTAATTTGGATTTAAAGTGACAAGAGGCCCTAAAACAGCTGAAAGCAGCTCGAAATAGGCAGAATTGAGCATACTGAAATCTCATAATCTAAGAATGATTTTGCATAAAAAAGGCAACGAACATATTTTGTATCTCCCGTAAACTTATTCTAACCTGTTCGAGGAAGCATAACATTGCTCCTAATTCATTCAAAATATGAAATGTCTTCAGGGCTAAATAAAACCTCTAAGCAACTTCCTGCATGTTCTGTCCTCAGGTCATGACTGCTCCATCCGTCTGTGGAACCTGGAGAGTAAAACCTGCATCCAAGAGTTCACGGCTCACAGAAAGAAATTTGAGGAATCGATCCACGACGTGGCTTTCCATCCGTCTAAATGCTACATTGCCAGTGCTGGGGCAGACGCTCTCGCCAAGGTGTTCGTATGACACGGAGCAACACGTCCCTCCCCCACCACAGCCTCACTCTCTGACTCAGTCTCCTACGATCAGGGACCAATAGAGACACAGCAGGGGAAGGACAGTCAGGCAGTGAGTTCGGTCCCACCTCAAACTAGCCACTGGTCTCCTGTCAGACTCGCAGACTATGTAGCCAATAGCCTCAAATAAGTTGTGAGGAGGAGGAGGAGGAGGAACTGCTCTCTGGTCCCGACCTCCTTCACTCCCCACCATCCAGGCAGGCCTGGGTGTGACTGGCCACAGTGCCCCCTGCAGACAGACTCAAACTTCACCTCCACAGAAAGGAGAGAGGCTCAGGACAAGTGGCAGCGAGGAGTGGAGATGTGAGGTCCCATCTTCCTTCACGCTCATCCCATATCCTCCTTGGCTAAACCAAGTTTTTCTCCGTGTTGCGTTTCTGAGGCAGAAGCCTCCCAGCTCCTCTCCTTAGCTTCCCCAGACTGACTCTGCTTGCTTGACCTGCCTTTATTTTCCTTTTTAAAACCTATATTGACAAATGTGCCTTTGCTTTAAAAAGGTCTTTAAAAAATTTTATTTTAACAAGCTTGTTTTTCGGGGGGGAAGCTGGTTGTCGCAATGTTGTCGGTTTTAACATTGGATGTAAAATTACAAATGCTTATAATAAACAAAAATATATATTCAGTCTTAAAAATTTACAGTGCAGCGTGAGTTTGAGTTTTTGTTTTTGATAAGTGTGGTTGGGATGTCAGTTCTGTGTGTTTGGAGGCAGCGCTGGTAGGGCGAGACAGACCATTAATTACATGCCTGTTTCTTAGTTTCAAGCCACTGTACACTTCTGAAGATTACACGCTTATGTGTCCAAAGTAAACCATTTTGGTTATATAATTAAAATTAAACAGACTTGATTCTAGATGTCAACTTTTAGGAATATCTAACACATTTTGGCCAGTTTGCTCTTGTTTGAATTGAATGCTGTGTACTGTATATAGTTTTTTTTTTTTTCCTCCCCCGCCTCAGCTGTGTGGACATGCTTGACTACAATGTGATGTATCATGTCCAGGTATTTACAGTAGTCCAGTGTTTAGCAGGATATTAGTGCAGTACTTTTAGGACTATTTGAAATGATGATTTAACCAAGAGAAATGTCCTGCAGTTCCAGTTTACTGTAAATCCATGAGGTTTGAAAGCAAGCAAAGATTAAAAAAGGCAAACAGGATGTTGTACGTGGAGAGTACAGCTTTACATGAGCCATTTTCTCAGTCACTGGTTTGTATATGAGAGTATGTTCGAAATAAAATCTGCTGTAAAATGTTAATTGGGCTCAGATGCTGGTTATTTTCAATGCTGTTTTTGATTGACCCGATTGCATGAATTGAATTATGCTCAATGTTATATCAACTTTTTTTAGCTTTATGTTATAATGTCATTCTCTCATCAAAAACACACCTGAAATGTTGCTTTGATTCCTACATATACTTCTGAGAAACCCTATATAAGTAACAATAACTAGAAAGTTATAGTAGATTCATCTGATTTACTTTTTATCATTGTTATTATAAGTTAAATTTTTGAATTGCTAAATTCACTAAATCAGCTTGAGTAATGTCAATTTTAGGCCTTAAATTGTTTTTATTTTGACTAGATTTTCCTCATTAGGTCTTAAATGGGTACTTTGTATTTCCTGGTGAGTTTCTGTGAAGTCATGCTGTGTTCATTTTGTAGTCAAAAGTCAGAAATTCAAACTTCCGAATCAGAAAAATCAACTTGAACGCCGCTGCAGAAATCAGACTTCCAACTTGGACTGTAGGAGAATTTTTCCAACACCAACTTCAAGATCCAATATGGCCGCTCTTCGCAAAAGCCATAACCTGAGGTGGAAACGTTTATTTTTCATGACACACATGTAGAAATGCGTCTAAATCAATGTTGCCTGTTCTAAACTGAACAGATTAAAAGTGGTGTTTGGATATGGAAAGAAAAGCTTAAAATTCATAAGAGTTACAGCAAATAATTACTACTTACTACTAAATGCAATCCCTCACCTGGATTGCATTGAAAAACAAAATAAATGTATTCTACTGGTACCAGAAAGCTTTGTAATTTCTTTTCAGTGTGAATCTTAACAACCCATTACATCATTCACTTTGTACTTGAGTTCATCCTCATTTCTTTTGTTTTCTTTTGCTTTGTTCCCTGAGTATGCTTTGATATATAAACCCACAAGGAATATTTTATTCTCTTTGTTGCAATTTCCTTGTACTCTGCTACTTCATTCGAAAGCAAAGATCTAAGTTGAATACATTTTAAAAGATAATTTCTCATGTTTGGACACACTGCTATTTTGCTGCATGTTTTGTGCAAATGCTGTTATTTTTTTTGGTGACATTTCCTTTTTGTCCATCCTTTTTTTCTGACAATTCAATGTTTTTTAGACTTCGTTGGCAATAGAAATATAAAAATATATATACATATTTATTTTCATATTTACAATCATAAAAAAAAGATATGCTGAGAAAAAAACAACCATAAAAGCATCATGTTCTGTTCATTTGTTTTATTAAAAACAAAAAATGATCAATTATGTGAACATGACAAGCAAGGCATTTTAATAAGCATATGTACAAACAGGAAAACAAAGGCAAAAAAAAATCATAAATACTCTTAAAACTTCAAAATGCTTGGTATATTAGGAGCCGCTCGCTACAGAAATACAGAAAGGGATGAAATAAATTGCATAAAACAACCCCACTGTTCACAGAAGTCCACATCCATGCTGGTGGTTTGTTTTTACACCCACATAAAAATTAGATAAACAGCACCATAGTCTCTGACTTGAACTCAGATTACATCTCCTATTAGGTAGATCAAAATGCCTCAGCTGTGAAAGAGAGGATCCTCTTCACAGGTAATCATATGAAAGCACCATGTTAACAAGTTTATGACGTATACAAAGCCATTAAAGGAAATGTTAGGAATGTGTTAAACCTACATATGTCCGCGAAGTTTATTATGTTGGAATCACTTTCTAGTAACGCACAAAAAGAGTTGCATTTTGACTGCAATATATCATTGTAGCTTTCTGTTTTATTTCAGTTTCTTTTGATAAACTTAAGTAATTACCTAAATTTTGTGTGAGGGAAATCACACAAACTGGCCACCAAAGAGTTGACAGTCTTGTTTGTGGCACCAACAAATGGTGCAATGCTAATGGTTTTCAGAAGAATTTACTGTTGATACATTTTAAAATTTATATTCAAATCCATGATCAAATACAGTTACAATGAAAAGTTTGCAAAAACTCATCATTAGAATGAACGTGATATTATTTTCTGCCTTTAAAGATGTGTTTGAATCGTTTTCAGAACAAAGAATGTCAAGGAATTTCAAGAACAAGAGTTAGGTTACAAAACTTGTTTTGATCCTCGCAGGCTCATAAGGGTTAAAAAGTTTTATATAAATACCGCCTCAAATATTGTTTTAGAGAATTGAACCTTGGCCACTTGTATGATTGCTTTTTAAACCATAATCAGGCTTCTGGCTTAATTCTGGCTGGATATTTGACAACTAATCATTCTAAATGAGTTGGTTTCCTGACACATGCCAAGATTTTGAGCTTAGTCCACAAATTTTTCAATACAGTTGAGGTTTTGGCTTTGGAAAAGCCAGTCCAGAGGCCTCAGTTTCTCCATTTCAAAACCAATTCCGCACTGATGACCTCAGTTCCTGGGCTGAGAGTTGAACTCCTGGCAGATGTTGTGGATGATCTTGGGGACGTATTTGTAGAGGTTGTCGAATTCGTCCACAAAGAAGGAGTGCTCTTTGTCGGGGTCAGTGGCGATGTACTCCAGCTCATCCTGGGCGGCCCAGGCGATACCGATGGAGTAGGCGATCACACCTGGATCAGGGGGGGGAAACACAGGTCATCAAAAAAGAACTGCATGTGCATCTCTGAAGGCTAATGTGACATTAAAGCTATTTTGCTTCATTGTCCAGTGATGAGGTCTCACCTTGGCGATGGACAGCCAGCGCAGGCGCCCTGACGTCATCGTACGAGCGTCCATCTGTAATGACGATCATGATCTTGCGTTTGTTGGGTTTGGATTTGCTGAAGAGCTGCTCTGCCGCGAAGGTGATTGCAGCCCCAGTGCTGGTCCCGCCGCTCCAGTAGTTGATGCGCTTTATGGCGTTCAGCAGCTCGGCCTTGTTGTTATACTGTCCGAAAGCGAACTCCAGTCTCTGCTCGTAGGTGTACTGCACAGCTCCCACCCGCGTGTCCGTGTCCGAGATCTCAAATTCCCGCGTGACGTTTGCCACAAACTGAAGCACCGTGCGGAAGTTGCCAGTCCCCACGCTGCTGGAGCCGTCGATCACGAAGGCGATGTCGTTGGCGTTGAGGCAGGTCTTGCTGCACACCAGGCGGTCCGTGTCGCACACCCGCTTCACCAGCGGCTGCACAGCCTTTCTCAAGGCGAACCAGCTGTTCACGGGAAGGGAGAAGAAGCCGTTTGTCCGGCACACAGCCTGGGGAGTGAAACAGAAAACAGTGTTAGAGACTGTTTTTATGGGACGCACCGGTAAACCTGTGCAACTAAACACCACCTTGTCAACAAAGTTGGCCTCAACCAAATTTTGTTTCTCATTCTCATCAGGGCCCTCGATGGTGACGAAGAAGATGTTAATGCCGGATTCTCGGGCGAGTCGAGAAGCCTCCTCCACCTTGTCTGTGGGCCAGCCATCCACAAGCACCACCGCTACGTTAGGAGCCCCTCCACGATTCCCATTTGCATCACTGAAGTACTGTTTGTTGATGTAGGAGAGGGCCTTTCCTGTTTGAACACCAGAGGGCGACAGGGAGACAAATAACTGATGCTGCTGTACCTTAGAAAAGCATAATGCCTGCTGAACTTTTTCACATTTTGTCATGTCACAACCTCTAACCTCACTGTGTTTTGTGGGGATTTTATGTGATAGACAGGGTTGCCAGACGTGATTGACAGCAAACACAACATAAAACTCACCCAACTCCAAAATAATTTTGTGCCACAAACATCATCTGCTGCATTTATAGACCTGTGACATTTAAATTGGGACTGAAAATGATTTTAAATTAAATCCTTTGCAGTCCCAGGTCTTACTGGGACTGCAAAGGACTTGACACTTTGAACACAATGAGACTTGAGTTTTTTTTGCAGCGCTGTGTCTCTTTAAATCTTGATGTTGTCCTGGGATTTCTGTTGCGCAACTCTACTACATAGAAACACTTCATTAACCAATGACTAATCATTGATGATGACATATTCAGCAGATTCCAGAGAGCTCAGAATAAATTAACTAATAAGGAAAGTGCAATAACATTGAATTTTATTATAGGTTTTGTGCTTTCCTGCCACACAATGACCGCTATTTCGAAGTAATATTCTTCTGAAAAGCTTCTAATAATCCACCAAATGTTCTGAAACCGTGCAGCTGAAACTTTAACAACCCCCACAAAGCCACCCAAGTGGCAGTTTTAGCATCACCTGGATCAAATTCTATACAAACATCTGCTATTAAGCACCATTTTAAATCGAATTATTAATCAGTTAATCCAAAGCGTAGTAAACAGATCAACCCCACGCTGTGTCGATGTGAAGTTGAGCTAAAAGAGCTGAGTTTTTCACATTTTGATGCTAGAAGTTACAAATTATCAAGTGCACACTAAAGGAATGCTGTTGTTGCATATTAGGCAATAAAGTGTGTATTTTTTTATTTAAAAGAGAAATTCAATTATTCATTTGCATCTTTTAATGCATTTCTAATATTGTATTAAAAGGCTTAAATAAAGTTGGCAGAATTTGCCATTTTTTTATCCAGTTAATTGATTAATCGTCAGAATAATCGATAACTACATCTGAACAGCGTGATGCTGCCAACTCTATGTTGATATTTAAAGCTTAGTACACATATTTTATTACAATTTGACCCTGCTTTAAGGTTTACAAAAAGTTATTGAATACAATACAGAAGGTGGACAAAACCACGCATTGGCTAAAGGACAGAGTATTCTGCCCAGAGATATCTCTGTACTGGGATAACCTATATTTAGTTTGTCAGTTGATTGTTGGTAGTCTTTACAATAACAGGAGAGGCTCTGATCAAGATTATAGAGGCTTTTACATTCACACACTGTTGTACGATTGTGGTCAAACCCAACAAACTGTCAGCAAGCAAAATTTAGCAAACCCTAAAAAGAAATCCAGCCATCAGCTCCAAAATCTGCAGCTGATGAATGCTGCCGCACCAAAAAAAAAGCAACAAACAGCCCTTGCTTTTTGAGAGCTGACTCCTGCAAGCTTGTAAAAAGCAAATGCGTTCTGGTCGCAGGAGAAGAAAAACATGCCTTACTAGAAAGAGAACTGCAATTTAGCTCGCTGGTCTCCTGGCAAATTTAGATTTAATTCTATCCCTGCATGTGAAAATGTGCCAGCATAGTAAAAACCATGCGATAATTGTAACCCTTTCACTTTCACACTTGAGTTTGTGTGTTTTTGTCGCAGTTGCCAGCAACTCACCCACGTTGGACATGCCACCCTTCTGCACAATCTTATCTATGGCCGACTTCACGTCCTTGGAGCTGGAGTGGGCCCTCAGACTGATCTCCGTCACAGGGTCGTCACTTCAAACAAAACAATAAACAGTCAGTTTATATCTTCTTTTCCCAAACTGGGACAAAATTACAGAAAGCATAGACAGAGTTTACCCATATTGGATGATGCCCATCATTGGTCCAGCCATGCCTACGTTGATGACCTGAGCCACCTCAGCCAGAAAGTCTTTCTGGATCTTAAAACGCCGCTTCCCAATGCTCCAGCTGCCATCCATCAGGAAGGCAAGATCAACCTTACAATCTGAGGGAAAAAAGGGAACACACCATGCAGCTACACCACACTGCACTGTTTTTTTTTTTATGTTTCTATATGAGTAAGACTTTCAAACTTATGATAAAGAAAACCAAATATTGATATATTTTTTTTAACTCTTACACATATTTGATTACATGTTTTTGGTTTTAAATTCAGCTGAGCTTTTAAATTCGCTGTCATAATTTAGAGTCACTCAATAAGGAAAGATGCTCTGGCCCAAATCCAGTTTGCTCTAGTCTATCTGCAAGACATTATTCAGAAAAGCTTCTGTTTGATTTTGTCTTTAAATTCAGAAAAAAGGGGCAAACAGAAGCCAGACAGTAATATTCTTTTTGAGTAGCATTGGTTTTGTTCTTGCAGCAGCAGCAGCTGCAAACACACCATTGGTATTCAGCGTTTGTCAGATAGTAGACTCATACTGGGAGAATCTAATTCCTAAGGATATTATAGCCTGACTTCTTGGACTGTTACCCTGCTCTTGAAGTTTTACTGAATTTCTTTAACTTTCAACAAAATAGATTTTACTGTGACTATGCAGAGTCCAAATGTTTCACAGGCTGCTTCAGCCTTCGGTTTCAGTGGCGAGTAACTTCAAGTATATAATGAACCTACATCAGCTTTCCATGCATTTGATAGTCTTTAAGATCTATATTATGAGAAAGATATAGAAAAGAAATACAGCGGGCTAAAGCTGTGAAATTTCTAGGAGGTTTTTGGCTCTTGGCAGCAACTTTGCACTTCTCATATGGCACATGGCTCTCTAACTAGCTAGTAAACAAGTATTAGCAGCTTGTTACCTGTAGCCTTTACCACCTTGAGACATAGAACGCAGTGAGTGAAAATGGCTTCACATAACTCAAACTTTTACTGGATAAAAAAGTTCCACAAGAAAAACCTACAAAGGACATGAGACTAAATAAAGGCCCTAATTTTAGATAATTCAATTTAAGATTTTTTTTTAAGGATGTGCAAACATCCTGACATTGAATAGGATAATGCACTGTCATCCCCAGAAGGTCAGGGGCCATCAAGTAAAATGGGACTATGAAGTCACAAATAAATTAACTTACATTTGCATATGGAAATAAAATGTGTCAAGAATTTGAGATTAATCTTTTTTTAAACATCTCACTGTTATTTTGAACACAACTCTACATCTACAAAGCTTATAAAACCAGAAGGTCAGAATAAGCCAATTAAAGCAGACACTTATTTAGCTCTATATGTGTTACAATTTCTCACCTAGCAGAATAATCTGCACCTGATCCCAGCAGGGACCACCACAATAAAAAGGACCTTGTTTGAAAGTGCAGGTGCAAGAAAATCCTCGGAATGAGGCAATCATTCTCAGGTATGCATAATTAAAAGTATTATCTGCTTTAATAGGACTGAAGCTAGATGTATACCTGGGTGCTTGCCAGAGATGAATAACATTCACATATTCATAGATGCAAGAACGTCCACATACTTGGGTCTCCTTGTGATGCAGGGGGTTCAGGTGCTCTGGGTAGCACCTCTGGTTCTCTCAAGCTAAAACCTAGAAAGCAACAAAACAGAGAAATGCTTAAAAGTCAAGATGTTTCTGGATTAATTAGCTGTTTTAAATACTACACAATCCTTGATCTTTTTCCTTTTTATCTGGGTCGTCTTCATGTGGGACGACTGAAGGGAAAATAATCAGCTTAACCTTTCATCATCCAGGAAAATGCAGTTGGGTGTTTACCACGAAAATAAAACACTCAACTAACTAACAACAAAGACAGCTCAAACGCCTACTTTTAGGAAATTACATTGAAAGTTTGAAGGCGTCCTCTTTTTAGTGACCCCAAATGTTTCCAGTCACAAACATCATGCCCCGAGCCACCATGCCATTTGGTGTTTGTCCCAATTCCCTTCAATTACAGGCAGAGCCAAAACCCAGAGTCTTATCCTCGGATAGCTTTGGCTTGAATCGCACTTACTGCAAAGCTGCAAAGTGGCAAAACGAGCAGCAGTGCAAGCAAACTTACCTGATTCATAGGGGTTTGCATCTTGTTTCCAGGCATCTACTGGCTCCACTGCATGAATGACATTATACAAGCTAAGCATTAGGAAAGCAGCAAGTCATAAGTTCAAAAGCATTTACCTACAGTGCTGTGAAAAAGTTTCACCATTTCAGATTTCTGGATTTTGCTTTTTAGGTGACATTTAAATGTTTCAGAGAACTAATCAAATCAGATCAGGAAAGCTCTAGTAAATAAACAAAATAGTTTTAAAATTATTATTTCATTTAAAAAGGTAAAAAATATCTAAAACAACCTTGCAAAGAAACAGTAACTTCCCTTGTTAAGTCATTAAATACTAATTTATCAATTCTAAGAGAAAAAGAAAACACTCATTGTTTACAATGGAAACAGACAAAAAGTGTACTGAACTGGTGCCATACCAATAAGTGGAAATGAGGCATAAATGAAGCATTTGTAGTGACTTAGTCACAGAATGGCATTAAATCCTATTAAGACGATGTGACCTTTAGTTGAGTTCGTGCTCAAAAGTTCTCCATGTGGCTGAATTAAAACAAGAGTGAACCAAAAATTCTCCACAGGGATGTAAGACGCTGCATTCCAAGTTAACATTGATGAGAGTTGTTAAAAAGAATAATACAAGCAATTTTTACTTTTAAATAATTTCAGTACTGCAGTAACATTGCCATTTTCAAGTTAGTTATTTTCAAAATACTCTGACAATATGCATTAATTGTACTTAAACGTGTTATGCATTTGTATCCAGACCCCTGAGTCAGGTTATCTTTGTCTTATACTAAAACTAGTTTATTGATCTGAAACATTTATGTGTAACTGAATAGCAAAAATTGAAGAAATCAGTGAAGTGACTTTTTCACAACTGAGTTTCAACAGCATTCTGCGCAAAAGCTGCATAATAATCTTCAAGGCCTCCTTGGATGTTCATGGCTGCTCACCTTTGCCATGTGGTAAGTGCAGGGGCATTTTGTGGCTGCCATCTAAGTCAGTGGAGCGAGGGGCTAAAAATAAAGACATTATCAAATATGAAAAAAACTGCAACCAAAGAAAACACTAACACTGTGGCAGAACAGCCAGCACACCACTTTGTTTAAATGTTTAGCTTGGCTGGAATTCTGGTTGTATTTTTATGGTGGATGCTCCAAATGGTTTCCAGACCTCAGATTTGAATGCCAACCTGTGCCTCTAAAAAAGAAGAAAGCACAATGTTTGAAATATGAGATTTAGTGCTTTCTGCTGGGCTTTTGTGCCTCGTCAGCAGGTCGTACTGCAAGCGAGTTATATTGTTTAATGTGAAGGCATGCAAGTATAAAACAAAAAAAATGTGGTTTCCTTTCACAGAGCAGTTAAGGTATTTTAGGTTCTTTCATGTGCAGTCAGACGGAAATTGACCCAACTGTAATATCTGTGTATTGTGAAAAAACTAGAGAAGAAACAGGGAAGCAGCCAGCCTGCTTGTGTTTATGCTGTGAATTAAATACAAAAGTACCAGAAGCTGAACCTGGATAAAAGAAAACAAACAGTTTTTTCATCTGCTTATAAAGGTATTCATACTTCTTGAATCTTTCCATGTTTTGTCACATCACAACCACAAACTTTATGTGATAGACCAACACAAAGCAGCAGATAATTGCAAAGTAGAAAAAAGGGTTAGATGTTATATTTTTAGAAATAAAAGTCTATAAAATGTTGTGTGCATTCTTTTATCCCCGTTTACTCATTTAATGGCCTGAAATTAAAATCAAGGGTTGCAGCATTTATACTGACGTTAAATCACACATAAGTGGGTGCTATTATTCTGAAAACTAGCCTAACATGAGTTTAAATGTGTCATAAATTTGAATCCAGACCCCTGACTCAGTAGGTTTCAGAATCACATTTGCTATATTACCACTGCAGGCTTTACCAATGAATGCCTTGTTCATTTTAGTGTCAGTCAGTGTAAAATCATTCATATTCCAATCATCTCTGATCGTTTTTTTCTGTCTACATATGAAAATCATCCTCATAGCATCAAGTTGCCTCCACCATATTCTATATGGTGTGTTCAGGGTGAAAGGCAGTGTTAGTTTTCTTTCACACGATATCTCTGACCTGTTCAGTATGTCTTTTTGACACTTTATTTTTAAAGTAGACTCCAGACTATTTTTCTATGGAATGTCACTCCAAACTATTTGCAGAAAATCTGCCTTTTTGTAGAGTATATTAAAAAAAATTATTAAAAATGCAGCCTCGGTGCAATCGCCATGCTATTGACTGGTGTTTGTAAAACAACCAATTCAAGAGTGCCATTGGTTTTCCTTGGTACTGATCGGCTGTCCAACCTAGAGTGGAGATAAGGAAAACTATAGATGTTAGTTTCTGTAGCACACTGCGTATTAATACATACTCTGGTATATTTGGTATTTGAATTACTAAAATGGGAAGCTATAAGTATTTTTAGAGAGGGTCTAAGTATTCTGGTGTGGTTGTGGTTCCAAACACTAATGTTCTCTGACATGTCTTCACAGAACAACTGTGCTTTTATTGATAAATTACACACAGAGTGAATCTATTTGCAAATGATCACTTCTGAATACTGACGTAAAATCCTAATAAAATACATTGGAGTTTGGAGGTGTAAGGTGACAAAACGCGGAAAAGTCCAAAGGGTTGAATACTTTAGCAAGGTAATCCCAACCCATTTATTGACACTCCACAACCTGGAGATTTGTTAGTAACCCCAACAAACAGAAATGCATGAACACTTACGGTATGGTCCAAAGCTATAAAGCCAGCGTTCATACTCTGAGATATCAGGCCTGAGATCCCGAGCTAGAGGAGGACGTTACGAAACCCGTTAGTGTGGAGGAAATGTCAGAAGGAAAAGCACATGTTTCCATGGTTACGACTGGTCAGAAATCCTTCACGACCAGTCCCAGACCAGTGAAAACAATTACTTTTTTTTCACAATTATCACCTCAGAGTACATCACTTTCACATGCATCAATATCCTGCCCCATTCTGCTTTTCTGGACTTCAAAGAAGCCCTCATATGGCAGGCAGATGGCATGTAAACAGAGATTCCCTTGCATGTACGTACTTACACATGGAGTCAATTTAGTGCATACATGATCAGCAGATGCAGAACTGTACCAGATGCACAAGCGTGCAGTACAGCTGGATACGAGGTGTGCAGTAAAGGTTGCGATTCGCACCCAAAACTGCAGCACTTTGTTAGGGAGGAGGTGCATTTACTTACCTGGAATCTCAGGTGTTTCTGTCTCACTCCATGCGTATCCTGAGTCTGGAACTGCATAGCTAACATCTGAGAAGAACATTGATGTGTCAGCAACATCCGGAAAGATTAAGTCACTCTGGATATATATATATTTTTAGCCCGTTTGTCCGTAATCTGATTAAAGACCAACATTTATGTCAGTCTTTGCTGAGGGATTACTGTTTGCTACCTGTTGGTCGTCGAGCTCCAGGGAACCAGTCAGGGCGAGAGTAAGAAGAGGGTGGCCAGTCTCTCCTGGGGAAAGCTGTGCACGGGAGAATTAGAAAGCCATTTTCAAGACAGGCATGAAGGAGGAACATACTTGTCATCGCCAATGAAGTGGGATTTATTAGCGGAGAACGCACAAGATGTTCAGAACTACACTAAAACAGTACACTCAGACGCTTGAGGACTGAGTTACCGCCTGTTGTTTTAGAGAAAACTTGCTATTTTCTTTCAACTTTTTGGTTAGAAAGGTTTTTAAAAAAAAAAGCTTAATATGAATTTGTGTTTTGTTTTGTAGTGGACATACAGGAAAAAAAATTAGATGTGAAAGAACAGCCAAACGCCCATCTAAATGCTCTTACTGCACTCTTAGGTTTAGCCAAAACAACCTCTTACTCCACCTCCACAGTTCAAAATATTTACGTCTTTATGACTGAACTGTTATTCTCAGGGAGTCATGTCTGAATGTTTGTGAATATATGTCAAACTATAGCGGATGATTTAGAAATTAAGGAAAGCCTTTTGAAAACAAACCAGTTAGTTAACTTTACATAGTGATTAATGCAGCTTTGTTCAACTTTATACATACGTTTGGATGTAAAACAGATTCCAGGAATGAAATGGTATTTTGTCTACATTCATAATATATTTAGGCATGTTGGGGCAGTTGTTGTTAATGTTAGTTTATTAATTTTGTGCTACTTGCTGCTTTATTAACTCATTAGGATTTAATGTGAATAATGAGATTAATAATAAATGTTTTTTTTTGATTATATGTAAATAATTTGGTAGATGAAATAAATTTAAACCTGAACAATTTACAGACTCTTTGTTTCTTTAATCTCAAAGAATGATTTATTCCTCATGCTTAAGATCGTTTTTCAGGCTGATTATATTATTTACATAGATTAAAATACTTCAGCTTACCCTGTGTACCTTCTTAAAAGTTGGTCACATGAATGCAAACTTAAATGAGCAAAAAGCAAACTGTCTGGATAGTTAATTTTATTTATAAGCTGAGGTAAAAAACAGAATGGCAAAGCTCCCTCTGCAACAACAGACTGAACCATGACTGCACACTTCAGTGAAATCCACTCTGAGGAGGACAGGCAGCTTGCACAAACACACAGCGTTCGGCTTTGAGGTTCCCATACAGGGCCGTCTGGTGAGAAGGGTCTCTGTTTGCAAAGGCGGCCTGAGAGAGCGCAGCCAGCAGCCCACTGAAGCGCGGACTTATTATTATAGACCTGATGTCAAACCAGGGACAGTTTAGATAGCAGGCAGAGATAAAGCCAATCTGCTGCTGTTGACTTTTTTTTTTTTTACTATTATTAAATACTGCCTTAAAGGATCGAATTCAACTTCCTTAATCATAACCAATTCAGTGATCACAGAGGTCAAAAGCTGAGGATCCTCCTGTTGGATCAGAGCTTATTTCATATCAGAATGAGCATTGTGACACTTGCTCGCACAAAAGACAACTCTGCTAAAAGACATTTACAGCAGCTCCAAAACTTACTTACGGTACTTTTCCACGTTTGGTCAAGTTACGACTACAGACTTAAATGTTTTTCTTTGGGTTTTAATGTGAGAGAATCACATTGTGGTGTGTAACTGAGAGGTGGAACGAAACGGCAAAAAGGCGTCAGTTTTAAACCATAAAATAGTTTTGCAAATAATTATCTGAAAAGTGTGGCGTACATTTGTGCTCCTGTATTTACGTCTGCAAACTTTGGGTAAGTCTCCAGCCTTGCACATCTTAACACTGAAACTTCAAACTCTCCTTTCAAAATGTCTCAAGTTCAGTCAGATTGAACGAAGACCATCTAGGAGCATCGCTTTTCAGTCATGCCATAAATTCTCAATTGAATATAAACCTGTGCTTTGATTGCAAGACTTTGATATACCCTGATCTAAACCATTCCTTTACAGCTTTTGCTCTAAGTTTACAGTAGTTTTTCAGCTTGTTGTTTCACCATGAGGGCGGGGTATTCAGATCGATATGCAGTGATTTTTTTTCACCAATTTTCATGTTGGACAAGGAAATTTGTAATTTTGGTCCTATCTGAGAGCACCTTCCTCCACATGTTTGCTGATTATGCCCCAATCCACGCTACTTTGTGCTTGTCTATAAGATCCAATTGAAAAAAATTGAGGTTTGTAGTTGTAGCCTGACCAAAATTGGAATGCTTCAGTGGATATAAATGCCTTTCTAAGTGGTATAGCACGATTACTAAAATATTTTCATGCATCCTTTTGGCTGATAGACTGACATGTTTCATTATAGACGCCAGACTAGCATCATAACTTAAAGCAATAACACCCAACATCTGTTTTAAGCCGCTAGGTGCCAAAGCTACATAGGAAAAGAATTTGTTGAACTCATAAATCAAAAACTGAAGAGCCAAAGTCAAAAGAAGCATCCATCTTGGAAACTCCGGAGGCACTGCTTGACTTCACCTTTAAACTCTGACTTCCATCTGAAGGAGCAGCCTAAAGGAATCAGTATTTTCTTTTGTAAATCACACGGTCATCCCTTGATCAGAATAGCTGCTTCCTGCATGGATCGAGAGCGAAGCAGCAAAAGTTTTGTGGAAGAGTTTACACTGCCTTTTATAAATCAGATCCTACAATTAGCTGTCATTTAAACAGATATAGCCTTGTCTAATTTTAGGGGATTCATGGCTTTGCATTCCGCAGAAGGAAAAACAGAACGACATTCCTCGGAGGGCCACACCTTGGCTGGTTTGTGGAGCTTTTCAGAGATTGGACCCATATGCTGCAATGGATACAGACTTGGGCACATAACTGGGTTACTTGGCGCTGCTCGTTTCAACTCTCTGAACCTTCACTGCCAATGACGAACATATTTACTCCTGCTGGTCTCATTTAAAAAAAAAATATATATATATATATATATATATATAAAAATCGGTTTCACCTTTGCAGGGAGTTACAGTTGCGATTAAAAAGATTTCTGATATTTATGATGAAAATGTTTTGAGAGAATTTACATTAATAATCTATTTGCCAGAGATTGAAGAATTCAAATATCTAATTAATTTACCTCATTGCCAATGAAGCAAAGAAAATAAAACAAAGAATCCTTATTAACCAATAACCAAATCAAACACTGGACAAAAAGACTTTGTGTAAAAAATTGATTTATTGTTGGTTGAACAAGAGTTCTTTTATCTAAATAAGAATTAAATTAAAACCCTTAATGTTTTTGGCAATCTGCTTAACCCTCAGATGTCAGAAAAAGTTATTTTGATATAATTTGAAGTTCTGATACTGAGCAGTCATTTTAATAAAAAAAAAAAAAAAAAACTCTGGGAAAACGTCAAAGAACAACCTCTAGGGCTCGTTTCTGGCATAAATTTCCAGTCTGAAATTTGTTTAATTTTTTTCACCCTGGTAAGTGAAATTAAAAGGCAGCGAGTATTAATGACCCAACAAACCCCTGAAAACGGTTCCTTCCATGGAAATGTGCTTTAGACTGAACTAGTTACCCACAATTTTTTCCTCTCAGATCATAGTGAATTTCACTGATGTAGGACTTTATTGAAGATATTTTCCTTTTTAACTAAAACAAACTGTTTACCATGAACTTTTCTGTACATTCAAGGTATTTTAAGCACATACCCATTCCACTTAACAAATGCAGTTTTACATTCAGATTATTGGAAATAAAAACTCAGTTTCAAACCTTCCGGATTCTATTTCGTTTCGAAAAATGAAGCGAGATGGTTAACCTTCCCGATCTATTTTGAATTAGTTCTTATTTTAGTCCAGTGCAGCTGCAGATTTAAGAAGTTTTGGCTGAACTAAGAGTTTATTTCATCCAATTCATAAAATTCAGCTGGCTGGCTAAACTGGGCAGGAGAGCAAAGAGTATTTGGGAATGAAAGGTCAGAAACCAAAAGTTGTGTTCAGACAACAGAGGCGTTAAGATTTTATTTTAGAGAATGGAGCAGGATTATCATCAAAGTAATCAAGATGAATCTGAGAGACTGATTGTTTCATCTCTTAGGTGAATTTTTCTGTCGAAATCTGAGCATCTGCTTGGATTCGGGCGCATCTTCGGCATACCACAGACTGTAAACATTTCACTCAGCGCTTTTACAATCGTCTTTAATCTGCTGTTTGATCTGACCCGTCTGCGTCAGCATGGTCGAGGACTCCTGCTCAGAAAAACTCACCAGAATTCGACTGGCTCGTTGTCGGGGTCTGCTCGGGTGGAGCCCTGTTAAAAGCTGCTTGCAAGCGACAAGAAAAGCACAGATAGGAGAAGAGAAGAGGAAAAAAAAGAAAAGAGGAAGGAGGGTAAAGCAGCGTTTCCGTTTTGGGCTTCCATCCTCAAGTGTAGCCCAGCTGTTTTACTTTGATGGAAGCTAAAGGCTTTTTTTCTTTCTCCACAGCGTGCTATCAAAAACAAAAGCTTGTAAGATGGGCGTATTTACAAGCACTAGCTCTGCTTCATTTGACTCTTTTCATCTCGTAAAATGAAAATATGACTGGGAGGATGCTCCTGATGACAGAAAACAGCGGTTATGCAGCGAGGAATGTTAGCTGGGAAGCTCAGAGGATGGTATTAGTGGTGACCCTGAGGGTGAAGATATCAGAGGCTCATGAGTCTAAACAGTGGGGTTAGACTTACAGTAGTCTGCTGACGGGGACCTGCATGCTACCTGTACCCATTTTTGTTTTAATCATGGGTGTAAGTGCGCTAATGAGGAGGCTGACCTGGGCCGACTGGAGAGGATGGTTGCCTCCTGATGGCTGAGCCCGCCTCTGGCCGGCGCAAACCTTGGACCAAGATTAGAAGGAAGAAGTTTTTCAAAATAGCGAAACATTGCAGAGTTAATCTGTGCTGATACTTCAATAAAGTATAAATTTTATTGCTTAAATGTTAAATGTTTGTGTTAATTTGCACCCCTTCTGGTAGGGAGTTCAGTTTTTTCACTGAAATTAGCAGATTGCACCAATGTCTAAATATCAGCACAGATTGAAAATACAGAATCTCCCTCAAGTATTGCCACCTCTGGTAAGGACGTGTAAAAGTTCATATTTTATCAAGGTGAAACTCTTTTCTTCCGCTTCAGCTCAATGGTTGAATAACCATTTCTGTTTATTTAGTCATATGTTTTGTATCATTATACTGTTGAGAGACCCACTAACAACCCATTTTCACTTTTTTCCACTGGATTTTTAGTCAAAATGCTCGCTTTTTCATGAGTCCATGCTGCCATGAATTTCTACAAAGTCCGGAGGGCTCAGATCATCACATCAAGGTGTTTGCACATAGACATTTGTGTTTCATACTAGACCCACTAGGAGTCTTTGCAGAAATGCTTAAATTTTCTACATGTTTATGTTTTGAGAGCAGAGCAGAAAATACTTTTTCCAGGCATGCTTCTCAAATAAGACTTCTAATAGTTGTCATCTAGGGTGATCGTTGCTCCTCGCTACAGCCAGCTCCTTTTTGTGCCTGCTGGCAAATGAATAAGGAAACTCCTAATTTAACTCAATTACAGTTGTTGCTTTCTGATTATTGCCCTCACTGGATATGAATAAGTTTAAATAAGTACCTTTTTCCCTTTAGCCAATTCATTACATATAAATTTGCTTTTCCTGATTGGCATGTTCTCTTGCCTTTCCTATTTTAAAAGTAACTAACATAATGTCACTTTCTAAAAATAATGGACAAAATCCCTTTTGGCAAAAGCCCTTTTTCTTTTACCCAAATAAAAAAAGAGGTGGTGATTTAAAAAATTATGTAGACCATTATTTTAGGAAGGCAACAATAAATGTTGGTGTCAAACTGTTGCTCTAAGTGGAGATTGTTATAGTGATTACAGCTTAAGAAACAGCTATATATTTAAATATGTTGCAAATTAGAGGCATTAGGCATATTTGGGATGAATATACACCTGAAACCAGAAAAGGTACTACTATGTGTATGTTTCTGTGTAATCCACTCTGCTTGGATTCTTAAGGGCATCATTACGCTATTGCAATAAAAGGTGAATTTATTTGAAGTCCTTACATTCATCTTTACCAGGGGTTCCAATATTTGTGAAAGTTGGAACATGACCCACAAAGCTGAAGATTACACCACAAGCACCATTTCTGATTTGCAACTAATACAAGTCAAGTAGCTTGGTAGATACTGAACACAGACGGCATGCAGAGCTTATGTGCACAGGTTAAAAGAAAAGTGCCTGAGTGTCAGTGTAAAAGGAACAATTATGTTTTTAAAAAGCACAGGTTACCAGGTTGGATTTTTGAGTTGATTTACCTGCGCTGGCACGCTGTGGATGCCTGTTTGGGTAGGAGCTACCTCTGAACACTGAAGAGATGGTTTGATGGTTTAGTCAGACTGGAAATGCTTTCTGTGTGATCATTTTTTCAATAGCTGGAACTTCTTGAAGTGTATTTACCCACCTTGGCTTGGACTCTTTCCTTGGGCACTCTGTGACTGTCCTACACCAATCACACAGTTCATTCACAAAACATTTAGATAAAAATGTATATTGCAAACTGTAATGTATTTAAGCCTTGGTGGGTTTTTGTTTTTACATAAAGCTACTTGTTGATAAATATGGAAGATACCACGACCTTCCTAACAAAACAGGTGATATTTAAAAAGCAGACCACTGTAATGCCATGTAATGCCTTGTGTGCAACATTTGTCGTCGCAGTAGTATAACTTGTCATAAGCGGTGACTTTTTTTCTGTTCCAGAGTTAATGGACTGTGTTGTGTGATGTCAGTAGCTCCACACTAGCCATACCATTGTCTTATGGACCAACAACTGAAGGGGGACCAAGAATGATGAGGTACAGGTCGGCTGTATAGGCCGGTCCAATTGAAACAGACAAAACATGTATACCAACCCGTAGCATATAGCTCAGTGGAAACAAGCCACTAGGCACATTTAGCAGATTACTCCACATCAAAATTATGCACTGCTTTATGTTTGTTTACCACTTAAAACCCCAATAAAATACATTAATGTTTGTGGTTGTTGAGTGAAGGAGTTATTTTTGCGAGGTTCTGTGTAACCCAGAATACACTATCACCACTGTAGCACCTCATGCTATCCCTCCTACATACAATTATTCGCTGCTTTGCTTCACTTACTTGAACTTGCGGCAGCCACATGGGCAAGATACGGGTGACTGCTGCCTGGATGGAAGAAAGACAAATGGTGTGCCGGCGTGGAGAGAAGGAAGATAATGTTACAGAAAATGAAAGGGAGAGGGAACGCTCAGCAGCCTATTTGGCCCTCTGCCCATCTCATTTGAACGCATACCTTAAGATACGGTGGCACTGTCTACTCACCATACCTGCACCGCCATCCAGAATGACGCAGCGTCTCAGTGATTGTGTTTATATTTAATCAGTGATGAAAGCTACAGTTAAAACAGTCTATACTGCATTAACTTCATCACACAGGAGCGGTAATTGCTCCATAATTGCAGTTGTAATTGCCACTCATCATCGCTCACTGCAGAAAAGAAGGCTTGTTGCGGCAAGCTGCAAGCTCTGATTATAAGCTGCTAATGCTGTAAATTAGACTAGGCGAGGCAGGCTGCTCGTTTACCTTTTTAAACGTTTTACTCTGCTTGTTTTATTCACCTGCGTCCCTGATTTTATGAACTGTGGCCCGGGCTTTGGTGGTCGTGGGTGGTGGCGGAGGCATAGTGGTTGTGGTGGTGGTAGTGGGAGCAGTTGTGGTTGTCGGTTCAGGGGTTGTTGTGGTGGCTTCAGGTGCTGTTGTTGGTGGCAGTGTCATGAACGCAGCTAATTTGGTGTCTTTTGGACCTGGAAAAAGAGA
Organism: Alfaro cultratus; assembly: GCA_903066825.1. Lineage (NCBI taxonomy): Eukaryota > Metazoa > Chordata > Actinopteri > Cyprinodontiformes > Poeciliidae > Alfaro > Alfaro cultratus. The sequence continues at coordinate 12,173 of CAEFZX010012783.1, read as the reverse complement.
AGAAATGAAGGCAGTCACAAACGAGGAGGAAGAATGAGAGCATCTACAGTGTAAACTCTGTTTTGTAATGCATTTTTGTCATTCTTAGCAGACTGCAGCAATCCAAATCCAGGTTCAGCATGCCAGAGTCAAGTGTAGGGATGTTTCTTCTGTCACCTTTTGACCCCAAAAGATACCAGACAAAACAGGTGGTCCTAACAGGTTCATAGCGAATAGATGGAAAGAGCATATTGCCTTTAACATTTAATGTTTTAATGATTAATTGATTACTAAATTATCCATCCATCCATTTTCTGTACACCTTTGTCCCTAGCGGGGTCGGCAGGGGTGCTGGTGCCTATCTCCAGTGAGACATTTTGGGCGAAAACTAAATATAATGCATTAAAACTGTGTGGTAATAATGTGAAGATGCTTTTCCTACCTGTCTTCACGTAGGTTGGTCTTGAAGGAGCATAGTCCAGAGTGGATGGGTAGATGACACCTTTCTTTGGTTTCCCAACTGACACAACAAATTCAGCTTTTATTCAACAAATTTCTTCTAAACAACTGATTTTCAAAAATATTTAATTCTGCATAAATACCTGAGACCACAAATGACTCCCTCCACTTGGGTAGAGACAGTGACCGCACCCCGTTAGAGTTGCTGCCTTTGTAGACGTTCTGACCGGCCATCTTCCTCACAATTACTTTTCCCCCTGCGTTTGTGATGACTCCACTGTGCAGACAACATGTTTGTCAAATAAAACCATCATGAGACTCTTTTGGCGATATTCATTTCCCAGTCCAAACACCTATGGATGGCTGCATTGCAGATGCTGGAGATGGAGGCAAAGACGCCTGTCCCGTAGACCTGCTGCTTGGTTTCTTTACAGTGAGCTGGACACTTGGCAATGAACTCTGGGAGGTTAATCTTCCCCGCTCGGACGTCACACTCTATATCCGGAACAACTGGACAGTGGACGACAAAATACCAGAAAGATACAAAAAGAAAATCCCATAACTTTACAATAAAGTAGACATTTCTAGGGAAATGTGGTATATTTTGCTACATTTTAGTATCACTACCAACACAGAATCTACAGACCTTAGACAAACTGCATCTCAGACTTCAGACACAATATGGCTGACAGGCCATATTGTGGATTTTCCTACTATTTAATTTTTTTTTTTTTTTACAAAAAAATGGGTTTAAATTATCTAGAACACTCTAGGAGTCACTCCCATGAACTGGGAATTGTTGGGACACCAGAGTCACCAGAGTTACATCATAATGGATGGAAGGGCACCAACCAAAACCAAACCCATCAAGCCCAACTGGAATCTGAGGCTGCCCACGTGGACAATAAAAATGTTTCTGGCAACAATAAAAAGAAGAATGCTTGGAGGAATCAGGCTGAAAGCTATACTGTACTGTCAAGCACGATGGCAGCAGCATCATGTTCTGGTGCACTCCACAAGCAGGAGTAAGAATTCATCTTCTTTGCCTCCAATCTATAGCTGAATGGGTCAAACGTTGACATATTTAGGTTTTACGACAATATTCCGAAACACACATCAAAACTAACTTTGGTTTCCTGGAAAAAGAACAGTTCAACTGCGTCGTTAAAAACCGAAAATGAACCATGACATGCCTGGCCGTGAAAACTGCATCTGAATTTGACTATAAGTTGCTTTAGAACTGCACATCTCGCAGTGGCAGGATGTTGGAAAACCTTTGTCTTTTTGACTGAGTCATTGTACGTTTGGACACTTATGGTTTTATGGTTTTAGATGGTGTGTGGTAGAAAATATTTTTGCTCTTAAATTTTTACATTCAGACAGTTGTGGAGCATAACAATGGTAACATTGTTATGTGCCATACATACTGTACATGCCAAAAATGTTGCCATTGTTATGTATTTTTTACAGCTGGGAGCAGCAGAGAAGAAGCTCAGAAGTTAAAATAAAACCGGGAACTATGATCCCAAATCTCAGAGAAAATGATGCATTGATGAAGAGAAGGACCCAAGAGCAGAGAGAAGAAGAAATATCAAACCATTTCTTTCATCGATCATAATGGGGAAACATCAAATCCCTGACTACAATATTTCTGTGGTTGATAGAGATTTAAAGAGGAGCAGCAAAGGCAAATGATATGGATTAGCAATGACTGGCAACAACTGATGGTGTCATCCAGGATGTGTTACTGTGAATAAAGTCTATGTTGCCTGGATATTGGCTTATTAGCATGTCATGACAGTCATGAGACGGTCATACAACAACAGTCTTCAGTCAGAGGCCACTTGAGATTTGTTACAAGACGTACTGCTACTGGATCTCCTTCCTGCCCATAGCATCACCATCCACAACAACTCTTTCAATACACCTGGATAATGACTTGAGTTATGACATTTAATTTCCCTTTGGAATAAATGAAGTATTTCTGAATTGAAAAGAGTGTTTATTTGCATTTCATTATTTTACCTTAAAAGCGTTTGCAGCAATTCTATTGCCAGTAAGCACCAGATTTTTTCTTAACGCTTCCAGTGGACTTTAATCACACTTAGATGGAGCTATTACTGCAACCTTCACCTTCCTGTGAACCTCAGTTAGCACCCAAAATGTGGGCACATAATAAAACTGAAAGGATTGAAGATTATAGGCTTTTGGCTGTTGATGAAGATGATCACCTTGCTTTGGTTTCTTGTTCTTTGATCCATTAGGCTTGGCCCAGCATGCCCAAGACAAGAGGAACGCTGTGGGTGAAGAAGAGGGCGTTTGACATATTAGAAGGCACAGAAACATAATCAGTAGCATTTTTTGTTCTGCCCACAGAATCTCTTAAAAAGAAAAAATGCTGCTGCTCGATGGTGTAAATTTACTGCTATCTGATTTTTATGGTGATATGAGACACTGTAGACAAGACTGAAACAATTTAAAACAGGGATATTAGTGTAATGGAATAGACAGACTGCTTTCTCACCGTAGAAGATGACAGTAATGGATCTGATCATGATGAATGATGTTCTGGTTCAGCAACTCAGCCAGATGTTCTTGAATTACCGCTCCACCTTACAGAGAAGGGGAATGGGGCAAATTTTTTACTTTTGTCTTCTGAGCTCATGTTTTGTTTTGTAGTGTAAAGAAAAAACTCAACAAACTTTCTAGAAAAAGAAAAGCGTCATATCTGGAGATGCAATGATAAATCTGCTGCAGCTTAAAGTTTCTGCTTGACAGTAAAAATATATTAGTTTTATTCTGATCAGTGTACCACCATATGCAAGTGGTACCAGGTAATGCTGACCTCAACACTCTTTGGTGTGGAAGTCATTACTGTGGGAACGATGGTCAAAGTTAGTTGCTTTTAGTATAAAGTGTAGTCAGCGGAACAACAGGAATACAAGAAGCCATTTAAAAAGAAAATATATTTCACAGGTTTGGTGTTAATTCAGGCTCTAGAAGGTACTTGTCACAGTTCAATCCTTCTCCATTTATACTTTTTCAGTTTTGGTCATTTCATACTCTCTTATGCTCTCTTCTGTTCCTTTTGAAGGCTGATCCCAGGTATATTAGGCTTCAACGTCTTCACCCTGGGGAGTATTGAGTGATATATGGTCTGTACAGAACATCCCAAGGTAAACAGGATGGTTTTGTGTTGGGCATGAAATGGCAGAAACTACAACTGTATTACATGGAGACGGAGACAAAATTATTGGCGCCTGCAGCAGAGGCAGCGTTAAATAAACAAAGACGACAGAGTTGGTTCGTTTATGTGGGAAGGGTTTGGTTTTAAAGACTCAGGCTTGGACCAACAAAACATGACATGCAAGATGGTACTAGGTTACAGACAGTTTTTTTTTTTTAAATCTTAAATACAAAATGTAATGGATTAAGTTTAGGCTTAATCACAGCTATGGCAGCATATAGCCTTTATTTGAGTATGGTTGTTATTCTTAAAATGTAGTTTTAATGGACATCATCTAAACATTTTAATTTATTGAATATGACTAAATAATATTCAAAATGGCATTTTGAAAATAAAATGTAAATAAAAATGTGCTTTAGTATTTTTTTAAACTCTTTTTTCATAGTTTTATCATCTTTTGAGAGATGCCTATCTCATTTCCTATCAGAAATCAACTTTTTAGTTATGCAACAAATATTTAAAATCTAAATCTGAGCATATGAATGATTTTGAGCTCAATTGTAGCTGTACAATCTTCCAGAAGCTCACTGTACCTAAATGTGAGCTATTTAATTTTAAGTTTAGACTTCTTTATTATTGTTCATGAGACTAATGGTGTTTTCTTTTTTTTTTTTTAAAAAAACTTGTTTATTTATTTAATGTACTTATTTTATTTCAATATTTTATAATTTTGTTTTTTCCTGGTGGAATTGTTGTGATGATAGTGTTATGTTACTTAGCTTTATTTCTTTATTTTTTTTGCATAATTAAACATTCAAAATCAATAATACAAGACTCTAAATAAAAACATGTCACCTCAGAACCATTTTATCTGAGCTTAGAACTTGCTTTACAGGAACTGCTTTCACACACGCAAGCGATGCTGCTTCTGGTTATGATAAAAATAAAGAACGATTCCTCAAGGCAGGAAGACTTAAAATAACTATTTTTTTAACAGAGCAGATTATAGCTCTACAAAAATTGTAGATTAGGTATACATCTTTGATCAATGCATCTTCAGTTATTCTGCAGGAAACAAGACCAAACAAAGACCTTCTGCGGCCTGAAACCACCCTGAGAGCCGAGTTGTACTCAGAATGACCTGTTTAGCATTTGTCTTATTATAAGTCATGTTGTTACACTTCAAAGGTCAGTCATTTGAGGTAAAGACAGTATTTTAGCCAATCGCAATCTCACCTTCAAGCATATGAGATGAACAGCCTAAAGAAATCCACCCACTAACATCCATGCAATCAGCTTTATTAGAGAGCACACAGACATAATCTAATGAGGAAGGAATGGAGAACTGCCCTCAGATGGTTTATACGCTTGAGGGTGACAACCGCATAAAGCTGGATCCTGCTTGGAAATACAATCTGTGGCGACGAGAAAACCTCCCTCAGCATCTGTCATTCAGAAGTCACACACATGTAATAACATTAAGCACACTTGTAGAACTGTGTTTCATGTTAGGAAGAGAGTGGCTGAGGCTTTGCTCCATGCACCGTAATGTGTCATTATAGTTCTATTACTGCACAGCAAATCATGAACACTGACATACAGCAAGACAGTGACAGCACCTCGTAAAAGCCTGGCTTCATGTGTGTGTCCCATCAGCAAGTCCAGGTGATGTTTGCTTCATGAAGAAGTGTGTTATGGACACTGATGCTTTATAATATTTGTTACAGCTGTTCATAGCACCATGAGACAACTATAAAAACATTCTCTTAAGGGCTTTACTGTTCAGTTGCTCCTTCTGGCAACTAGGGCTCAAATGATTAATCGGATTAATGACCAATTAATCGTTAACTGGAGCATACAGACCAAAAAAAAGGTATTTGCTGAAAGAATAATATGTTCAAAGCAGCAAAACTGTATAAATAATATGCACATTTTGCATTTAAGATAAAAAAAAAACAGCCTTTGTTTGTAAATATGTTCTATCCAGAACTCCTCTATCCAGAACTCATAAAGTGGCGTAATTTTAGCTGTACTTGGTTTAAATTCTGGAAAAAACAAAATCTTCTACACCTTTTGACACCAAATTACTAATTGGTTAGTGCAAAAAATAATCACTTAATCTATGAAATACTGTGTTATTGCTTTTTAGGCAATAAAATGTTTATTTTCTTATTTAAAAAAGGAACTGAGTTATTTATTTGCTTATTTTAATGTATTTGTGTGTATATATATATATATATATATAGATATATATATATAGATATATATATATATATATATATATAGATATAGATATATATATCTATATCTATATATATATATATCTATATATATATAGATATAGATATAGATATCTATATATATATACCTATATATATATACTTTTCTTAAAAAAGCTCAAATGGTTAAATTAAAATCTGCAGGTATGAATCTTTTCAGTTCAATCACACATACATTTCAGTTGATCCTAGTTATCAAACAGTTCAATATGATTCATCCATTATTCAAAGTAGCTTGAAAAGTTTTCTATCCAACTAAACCCAGCAGATTGCATCAAGTCATTGGCTTGCAGCATTCACTCCTGAATGAGGATGAAGCAACAGAAGAAAGTCAACTGCACCGAGTCATTGTTTCGACAATGACTTTGGAGAAACCTCCAACTGAATCTGACTCAGTACCAGCAACCTGGGGGGTCTGAACCAAATTCAGACCTTATTTCTGGGGTTGAGTCCAGAAACCTTCATTGTTTTGGTCGTGATTCACATCACCTTAGTCCACCTTCTCAAGTTGATAACCATGGCCTTAAACTTGGAGAAACTGACTTTCATCCTGGCTGCTTCACACTTGAGTAAAAACCTTAACTGTTCTCTAAAGATGATGGTTTAAAGACACCAGCATAACTACATAATTCACAAAAAGATCAAGACAAAAGATCAATGCCTGAGGTTTCTGAACCAGACACCCTCGTATTCATGATTATGCCTAAAGGTCCTTGAATGCCACAAACAGGATCGCTGACACGGAAGAGTCCAACCACACTTGGAACAGTTTTATGCTGTGAATGTGCAGCTTTAACCTTCATTTCACTGCAAGACCTTCATAGCATCACTGCTATAACCAACATTCCAGCACCTCTTCAAAATGCATTGAGGAAAAAAGTTACAAGTTTCTTGCAGCTCCACCAAGCACATCAAGAGTGAAAAACCTAACTCCCATGAGTCTCTTAGCAACTTTCCAAGGCTCCTGTCCTGGTCAGGTGTTAAACAAGCTGGAGGTAAAGCACACTGCTCCTCCTGAAGCTTTTCCAGGAAGGCTGAGAACTGGGATTTCTCAGGAGTTCAAACACAGTTTACAAGTGAATCAACCACAAAAACCTCATAAAAACCAATAACTGCAACTTTTTGAATTAAATTGATAGAATACATCAACTTTTCAAATTATTAGTATTTATTGAGATGAACATCAATGTTATCACTGGCTTTTTAAAGTGCTATTTGCTCAAAAACTTTTTTCCCCCCTGACACATGTTGGAATGGATGCTGGTATTGGGTTTGAATGCTAAATATGTTTTATAACCTGCAGCCATTTAACATTAGAATTTAAAAAAGAAGAAAACAATTAGCTTATCACCTATGTAACAAACACCTTGTGGTGCGGTGCATGCGTAATGGAACTCCCTGAAATCTCTTCTGGTCCGCCCCCAATCCAAAAAAAGAAAACCTAAGCATTTCCCAACTTTTATTAGTGTGTATGAAGTGATTGTCGGAAACTATAAACATGACCTGCTACAGCATTTGTGAGAACTGACGTGTCTTTTTCCACTGCGCCTAACAAGTATGCAGATGATTGCTACAGAAAAAGGACTGTAATTCATCCTCACAGTGGATAGCAGCAGACTGTGAACATGCTGGAACAGATATGTGCATCTAGAGAGCCGGCGATATGAGACAGGAGCACAGCAGACCTCACCTGAACACCCAGCTGCCTCACAGGGAATCATAGACCCAGGGTTTCTTAAATGTAGTGCTACCTTCAGAAATTGCTCCAAAGGAAGCATTAATTTGGCCGAGCTGCACCTCTGCTGAGAAGAATGACATCACATTAACAAAATAACAATAATTTCAGACTACTTAATTTGTGTGCCAAAAGAGTGGCTGCTCTGAGTAATTACACAAAGAGAAAATGATGTTTTCTTTGAACAGCCTGGGAGTTTCCTGCAGGATCTGAGGAGAGCAGATCCTGAAGGTTCACACAGCAAATGCAACCTTACATGCACCCAAGCATTCAGCAAATAAATTCAAACCAGACACAAGTTCAGTACAGCTTATTGGGTGTTTGTTAAACTTGCCATTTATCACTGTAATAAATTACTTTTACACTGTTTAATTGTCATATGTCTCACATTTAGCTTAGGATAAGTTATCCTGAGTGACCTCATTAGTTATGCTGCCATAGGCTTAGGCCTCTCCTTTTTCTGCTGCATTCTCTTACTGCTCTCCAGTTTTACAATATTTGTCATCATTTCAACTTTTAACTTGATGTTTTCTTTGTTTTGCATAGAAGATGCATCTGGTCTGGTATTCTTTTAGCTGTAACACCTTCATGGAGGGAGCCATCAGCTGAGCTGATGCCAACAACTCAACGTTTTCCTCTTATAGATGATACACTTGACCCTGTGTTTAACCCTGTCTCTCTCTCTCCTATTGGCTAAGCTTTTACTGCGCTGTCTTTCATCCTGTGGTGAGTCCTCCAGTTCTGCTGAAGGTTTCTTTCTGTTAAAGTCAAGTTTTTGCTCTCCACTGTCACTACATGCATGCTCACTATGAGGGATTGTTACAAAGTCAATGACACAATTCCAATTCCAGGAGATGTGAATGCTACAAATCAATGACTCAATGTTATTTGCTGGATTTCCTTAGATGGAGCACTGATCATTCCAGAGGCTGGTAATTTATGACCTGGACTGTCTTCTGCAGTGGCCTGCTAATGACCCTTTTGTTTAAGTCAGGTGTTCTAAGCAGGGCAGCATTAAAACCCTACAGGAAAAATGCAATGTGTGATGAAAACTAGCAATGCACATCAGGCTAAACACACACTATCAACAATGAAACACAGTAGTGGCAGGGTTATACTGTTGGGATTATTTTCATCAACAAGGAATGTGGTCAGAGCTGATGGGAAGATGGGTGGAACTAAATACACATGAATCCCACAAGAAAACGTCTTGCAGAGGTTCACCTTCCAAAGGAAATGACATTACAGTGGACCCTACCATCCTATTTGCAGGTTCACTTCTTTGTGATTTTTCTGTGAAAAGTAACCTCAAATTATTTGCAGAAAATCCACATATAGATTTTTCCATAGAGCATATCTAAGATATTCTTGGGGTATAGCGCAATGCTACTGGTCATGCCATTTATGTTTCTTGGGGATGATTAGCTGTACCCCAAAGAGTGGAGATGAGAAAGACTATGACAGTTTCTACTCTTCATATTAATGCACGTTATGGAATATTTTATGTTTGAACAATTAAAATAGACAGTTATTGTTTTTAGGAAGGGTCTCAAGCCAATTTATCTGTTTCAATTTTCTTAATTTTGGGAGATCGGTGATAGGCTGATACTTGCATATAAAGCCGATATTATCCACCGAGATTATCTACCTCAGCAAAGGTCTAAAAATCAGCGACTGTCCTCTTTCACTGTTAGCCCTCACCTGTTGCAGTTAACAATAGTCACCCCACTTTTGCCAACTCAGCAACTTTCTTACCATATATTGGTATTAGCCAAAATTGGAATTGACAGGTCAAGTTTTTAAAAGATCAGAAACAGGCGATCGGCCGGAAAACTGAAATCGGTGCAACTCTGGTCTCACGAATTCACAATAAGCTGTGATCTCTTATCCCCATGAACACTGGTGGCCTTCTGTAAACATACATCCAAAGCTATTGGAATGGTTAGGATGGCCTAGTCAAAGTCCGTACCTAAGCACCATTGACAATCAGTGATGGGATTTGAAAAGAATGGAAAAATAATTCATAGGCACCATAACCTTAAATGGTTTCACAAGATTTTTCTATAAAAATTCCAGCTTTTTAGGAAAAATCAGAAGCTTTGGTGTTGTACCTAGCCACAGAAATAAAAGAAAGCAGAACCCATATCAGGCAGGTGTTCCAAAGGAAGCTCCACTGCAAACAGGATGTGGATAATATGGGCTGGGAGACCACACATGTCTTACAAAATGGTTGTTCATGATGAGCTCTAAAAACACACTATGGACAATTAAAATTGCATGTTTCAACGCATTAGTGTAATCTTTGCATGCAGCCTAACTCTAAAAGTGAGGAGTTGTGTTCCCCGCTTGGGATAAACATTAATTTTCTGAAGTGCAGATGCATTAAGGGTTAATAGCTGGAAGGGATTGGGACTTGTTTCAGAACTTGGTAAAACCCTGTTCCTGGGTGAAAGCAAGCCTGAAGCCAGACTCTTTACACACATTACCAGGGAGTATTAAAACCCACCATTCACAGGTGTCAGTGCTGTGAACCAAACATTTTTAATGGACCAAAAAGCTGCAACAACAAGCAGAAAGAAAGTCAAACTCCAGCATGTCTCTACAGGGTCACTCCTGCTGCTTCTTCTGATTCACGATTTGTTTTTTGAGTTCCTCACAGGCTGAATTATTTTAACTCTTGGCAATCAGCTCAATGCAAGCTACAGCTTGTTGCTGGACATGTTATACTGAGACCACCTGCGCTTAATCATCCTGCTTCAAAACAAGAAGAAGAATCAGGAGAATGTATATCAAGATGTCAAGCTTAGTTAAAGATGAAAAGTTTCCTCTGTTACAGGTGAAAATAACTTAGAATAAAGCTTCAGGTGAGCTGATGGGAAAATATATATATATATTTCTTTTACTTGTTATAAGTTAAAGTATGTCGTGCATACTGCAAAACCAAGGCAGCTGTAAGTTTATTTAAGCAGTATGTATATCTTAGCATAGATTTCACAATAAATTATTTACTAAAAATGGCAAAACTTCCAGTCATGCTGATGAAAAATCCCCAAGGACTCGCATCATTGAGCAATTCCAAATAGATTCTTTGACAAATGAACTAATTATGCGTCATTTAGCAAGTTAATAATTCACTCAAGCCACGCAAACGCCACAGAAAGCAGCATGCTGGAGTTGCTTCTCTCAGCTCCCTGTTCAAAACCTTCTCCCCGGAGAGCAATGAAGGAGCCTTTACCTGAGGTGGTAATACAATCCCGTTCGCGTTAAAAACGTAATCCCATGCGGAATCCTTTCCTGGTATTCCTCCTCTGGATGAACCGAGGAGCAGCGATCCTTCCACCTGGAGTTCCACTTCAAACTGGATGGCTGTGCTGATTAGAAGCGGAGAGCAGGATGGCTGCAGAGTTGTCCTCCCCCTCCGCCCCCCACCCATGGTTTGCCCGTCCCACTTCAGGTTTTTCCACCCCGCCACAGATCAGCGCGGCTGTGAGGAGAGGATAGAGGTAGCCTGCAAAGGCATTCATGTCCTCTCACGTTTTGTCACGTTAAAACTGCAACATCAAGGGATTTTATTTGATAGTCTAACACTAAGTAGGGATTCATTACAAAACGGAAAATCTGAAACGTGTGACAGTTGTCTGCATTCCAGACCTCATGTTTTACTGTGCAACAGTCACACTCATTATAAATCCAGCTGTTCTGTGACGCCTTCAAAGGTTTGTTAGAACATTAGTGTACAAACAGCTTCGATCTTTCTACACCTCCCTTTTTATTCGGAGTGCCCCAAGTTCCATGTTAGGTCCAATTCTGTTTTTCTTATATTTTTTTGCTACTTGGGTTGATATATACATATAGAAATCACACACAAGGCTTTTCATTGCTATGCAGATGATCTTCGGATATATCTACAACTTAGTCCAGACACTAATGCCTGGTTTCCACTCCATGGGTTGGTGCGGTTGGGTTAATCTAGGTTGAGCATGTGTCTTTTTATTTATGTACTTTTATGTAAGTACATAAAGATATTCTGAATTTTATGCTGAACTCCCTTTTTTGTATGTCTATTACTCAGTCAGATCTTTCTTCTCCTCATACTGTCAGTGCAGTTTTATTTATGAACACTGTCGACTTATTCGTTACTGGTGCTTGATAAATAAACTTTAACTGACTTGACTTGGGGCTGCACAGTGGCGCAGTTGGTAGCACTGTTGCCTTGCAGCAAGAAGGTTCTGGGTTCGATTCCCGGCCCGGGGTCTTTCTGCACGGAGTTTGCATGTTCTCCCTGTGCATGGTGGGTTCTCTCCGGGTACTCCGGCTTCCTCCCACAGTCCAAAAACATGACTGTCAGGTTAATTGGTCTTTCTAAATTGTCCCTAGGTGTGAGTGTGTGTGCATGGTTGTTTGTCCTGTTTGTCTCTATGTTACCCTGCGACAGACTGGCGACCTGTCCAGGGTGTACCCCGCCTCTCGCCCGGAACGCAGCTGGAGATAGACACCAGCAACTCCCGACCCCATTAGGGACAAGGGTGCACAG